>JAYWVB010000062.1:0-166544 GCA_039881045.1 Chaetomium olivaceum | reverse complement strand
GAGACCATCGACGAGGACCAGATGAAGAGCAAAGAGGCAAGGAGCGGTGGCGCAACTTCATGATGGTTTATGAGAAGAAGGTGGACGACTACAACTTTGGCACCATGATGCGGTCGAACCCCAAGTTTGAGTACGGCCGGGAGGAGACCATCTTCGGTGAGTGCATGATGACGACACTCCGGAAGAAACGGGGACAAGGCTAACCATGCGCAGTGCCGAGGATGCAGTTTTATGCTGTCGAGATTGCGCGGTATGTTTTAGTATGTACGCCATGCGAGGTGCTGATGCTGACTCTCCGCAGAAATAGGGCGGGCTTGAACGACTGGATTTACGAGCAGGCCCAAAAAGAGAAGGCCTCGGCCGCGTGAGAATACCATTGCATATTGACAGAATTATCATTATCATCTCCTCGAGTGAAATGTGGCCCATGCACCCTTTGATACGCCTCCTGGAATGTTTCTTTCAGCCCCTTAGTATTGTCATGCTGTTTGGCCCACTTGCATGTTGAGCACAATACTAAGAGCAAACAAAGCCACGCCTCCATCACAAGAATAGCTACCACGAGGCGCGCCAGGATTCCGGGACCACTCATGACATCGAAAGTTTTGCTATTATACTGATGTCGAGACTTGAGCTGATCGGATATTTCTGCAAGTCTGACTTTGAGTTGTGAACAACTCTAGCATCTGCCACCAATGGCTTGACCATCTTCACTTGACTTCCAACCATCACCGGTCTTCCTTTCCCAAACTCATCCATTCTCTCAGTCTGCAGGCAAACTATCAACCAACAAGACCGCCGCCAGATTAACCACAACCACAACAGCTATGGCATCCTCAGCCTCAAGCCAGACGACCGCCAACCCCGATCCACAAAGTCCACAATCTCATCCGCCTCATCATACAACAAAACCCACCACCATCACAACAGCATCATGCAACCCGACGACTACTCTTTCCCCCAAACCTCCACCATCACCACCACCAACACAACAGACACCCCCCCAACCCCACACCCAACTCACCATCAAACACCTCTTCACCTTCACCCCCCGCGCCCACATCCCACTCCTCCTCTCCCTAACAACCTCCCTCCTCCTCGCCGCCTCCCGCACCCTCTACGCCATCCTCCTCGGCCGCATCTTCAACGTCGTCACCACCTTTGGCGGCGCAAACGGCACAGGCGGTGCAGGCCGCCTCCTCACGCCCGAAGACTTCCTCGATCAGATTGCCCAGTGGGCTGTGTGGATGTGTGTGCTGGGGGTGGGCGTTTGGGTGGTGGCGACTGTGGATGTGGCCGCGTGGGTGGTGGGAGGGGAACTGAGGGCGAGGGTGGTTAGGGGGAGGGTGTTTGGAGTGTTGGGGGTGGAGAGGGGGGTGGCGTGGTTTGAGGCGAGGGGGAGGGGGTTGGGGGGTTGGGGGCGGGGTGGAGGGGTGAGTTTTCCTTTTCTTTTCTACTTTTTTCTTTCTTTTCTTTGGGTCGTTCTTTTGGTGGGGGAAGGGGGGAGTGGTGGTGACTGCTGCTGCTTCTGGGAAGATGGGTGGTGTTGTTTTTGGCTGGGTGGGTTGCTGACCAGGGAAAAAACAGGCAAACAAGGGAATTGCAGGCCGCAACGTCCTAGACACTGGGCTACCTCGTCTGTGATGTGTTTGTGTTTGGCGCCTGCATCGTTGTGGCGCTCGTCTACTCGTACAAGCTCACCTTTGTCATGTTGGCGACGGGCGTCCCCTCCGCGCTCATCCTCTGGGGCATCAGTCGCTTCGTCAACCCGGCTATCGAGGGGCAGAAGAGGGAGCCCGCGCAGGCCGCGAAGCACGTCACAGCCGCCACCACCGCCATCGACCTCGTCAAGGTGTACAACGGCGCCGACCATGAGGCTTTCCAGTTCATCTCGGCCATTCGGAGGTCCGCCAAGTTCTATTCGCGCCAGGTGCTCTGCAACTGTGGCCAGATGAGCTACGTCAAGCTGTGGATGATCATGCTGTTTGTGCTGGGGTTCTACTTTGCCGTCATGATGGTGGGCCGTGGGGAGCTCACGCCAGGTGATGCGCTGACGACATTCTACGCCGCGCTCATTGCCTTTCAGTCTATTGAGACACTCGGCCCGCAGTGGTTGGTTGTGGCGAAGGGCATGGCGGCTGGGCAGTTCCTTCAGACGCTCGTGAACGAGGAAAGTTGTGGTTCTAAGAAGAAAAGCGCCGGCTGGCTAAAGCCTTCGTGGTGCTTAGGGGATGTTAGATTCAGCAACGTAAGTGGCGTGCAGGCCGCCTCCCGGATGAGACTAATAGTAGCAGATCACCTTTGCATACCCGTCCAACCCGACAAAGACAGTTATTCACTCATCGAGTCTCAATTTCGCTGCCGGTCAGCTTACCTTCCTCGTCGGTAGTAGCGGTTCCGGGAAGAGCACGCTGGGCAATCTGCTAGTGCGATTTTACGAGCCCTTGGCCGGCCACATCACCTTGGACGGCACTCCATCACAACCCTCGATCTCAACTGGCTCCGTCGAAACGTCACTCTCATCCAACAGTCCAGCTCTCTGTTTAGCGACACGTTGTTCCAAAACATCGCACTCGGACTCTCCGGAATCCGAAAGTGTCACCCCTGACGCGGTTCAAAGTGCCTGCACCATGGCTCTCCTCCAATCTACCGTCGCTGGCTTGCCTGACGGCATGAACACCGTGATCGGTCCTGGCGGCCACAGCCTCAGTGGCGGACAGAAACAGCGGCTGGCCCTTGCCCGCGCCAAGATCCGAAATCCTTCCGTTCTGATTCTAGACGAGATCACGACTGGCTTAGACCCGGTCAGCAGGACCCTAATCATGGAGGCCATTCGCCTATGGAGGAAGGGCAAGACAACCATCATCATCACGCACGAGGTCAACCATATTGCGGACGACGAGTACGTGTATGTGCTTGCAGATGGCTCAGTAGTCCAGGAGGGGCCGAAGCGCGATTTGGAAGAGGACCAGGCAGGGCCCTTTGCATCGTTCGTTGCCTCGGCTGATAACGCTTCCTCGGGCAGTTCCGTGTTTAGCGACAGTGAGACTGAACTGGACTCAGATATACTCAACGACGAGCCCGTCCAGGAGGCGCAATATGCCAAGTTACTGCGCGGCGCCCTCGTCGACAACCGGCCAATGTCCGTGGGCCTGTTTCGGCTCAGCTTCACCACCCCGTGTCTTATGCAGGAACCAAACGAGCCATGTCCTACAAACGAGGACGCAGATCCATGTCCCACCATAGGGATATCCATCCATCCGAATCTGGCAACGCAAGTTGCAGTTCGAGCATCCATGCCGTTACCCAACGGGGTTTAGGCGTGCAGCGGAGTAGGACTCTGTATGCACGCTCAATTTTAGAGGGGGCTGACCTTGATGAGAAGCGCGATGCTTCGCTCGAGTCACTAGATCGGTTCTTTCTCGAGCGCCTCGCTAATCACAAGGACCGGGGCAAGCCATCTAAGGGACGTCAGCTTCCTTCCCTTGCCGCCATCCTGAAAACTGTCTGGCCGACGTTGGACATGGCTGGCAAGGTGCAACTAATTCTCGGCATTATACTGTGTCTCGTCATTTCAGCAAGCAACCCCGTGTTCTCCTACTTCTTCGCCAACCTCGTGGGGGGTTTCTGGATTGTCGACGGCCAGGAGAGCTCAGTCTCGCTATGGACTGGTCTTCTCGCGGCCATTGCCGTCATTGACGCGAGCGCCACTTTTTGTGGTTACTTTCTCATGGAGAGGGTGGCCCAGAAATGGGTCAACACTCTACGTGCTGAGGCGATCAAGCGTATCCTGAGTCAACCCAGGTCATGGTTCGACAAGCCAAGCCATTCTCCCTCTCGCATCACCCAGTGTCTCGACCGTAACGCCGAGGAAATGCGCAAACTCGTCGGCATGTTCCTGCCAATTCTCTTGACTATCACCGTTATGATCCTAGCGTCGCTGATTTGGGCACTGGCTATCCGGTGGGATCTCACACTGATGACACTCGCCGGGCTACCCGTGGCCATGGCAGCGGCGCGAGCCAACTCGGTCGTGAGCGACAAGTGGGAAGCCATCTGCGACGAAGCTGCCTCGTCCACTCATGCTATTCTGAGCGAGACCTTTGCCAACATTAAGGTCATACGTGCCTTGACGTTGGAGCGGTACTTTTACGACAAGCACAGCAACTCCGCGTTGGCAACCTACCGCCTCGGCATCAAGCGTGCGGGCTTCGTTGGACTCTTCTACGGTGTTCATCAGTCCATAATCTTCTTCCTCACGTCTCTCGTCTTCTACTACGGCGCTAAGATCCTCAGCGAGGGCCTCGTCACAGTGACCGACGTGATCAGGGTCATCAACTTGCTGCTGTTCGCTCTGGGCACCTCCATCGCCATGCTGGGCAATCTCCCCCAGATCGCCGCCGCCAAAACGACCGCCGTCCAAATGCTCTACTACGCCAACCTGTCGCACACCGCGAGCCACGAAGGGCAGGGCGAGAAGCGGTTGCTGACTCCCCTTCCCGTTTGCATGACCAACCTGCGGTTCGCCTACCCGGGGACTCCTCAAACCGAGGTCCTCCGCAACATCAACCTCCAAATTGACGCCGGCACATGCACCGCCATCGTAGGCGCCTCGGGCTGCGGCAAGTCCACTATCGCAAGCCTCCTCCTCCGCCTATACGACCCTCTCCTACCCCTCCCACCATCCCGCCCAACCGCCACCGGCCCGCCAACAACATCCAGATTCGAAATCCCTGTCTCCCCCATCCCCGATTCCCCCATCACCCCGCACACCCACACCCAAACCCAAACCCACCACTTCCCCTTCCCCCCACACCACCCCCTAACCTACGCCTACACTCCCTCCCCCACGCTCCACATGCCCTCCCTCCGCAACCACACCGCCT
Source organism: Chaetomium olivaceum (assembly GCA_039881045.1). NCBI lineage: Eukaryota > Fungi > Ascomycota > Sordariomycetes > Sordariales > Chaetomiaceae > Chaetomium > Chaetomium olivaceum. The sequence goes on along the minus strand of JAYWVB010000062.1, from coordinate 161,658 downwards.
ACGTCCCGCAAACCCCCTTACTCTTCCCCGCCAGCGTGCACGCCAACCTCGCCTACGGGCTGCACGACGCCTCCCCCCTGCGCAGCGCCACCAACCTCACGCGCGCCGCGCAGCAGGCGGGCATCCACGACTTTATCGTCTCGCTGCCGCAGGGGTGGGACACGCTTCTGGGGGACGGCGGGTTGGCCGTGTCGGGGGGCCAGGCGCAGCGGCTGTGTATTGCGCGGGCGTTGGCCAGGAGGCCGAGGTTGTTGCTTCTGGATGAGCCGACGAGTGCGTTGGATGGGGAGATGGCGAGGGAGGTGAGGGGGTTGGTGAGGGGGGTTGGGGATAAGGATAGCGATGGGGGAGGGGGGGAGGAGGGGGGGATGGCGGTGGTGGTGGTCACGCATAGTAAGGAGATGATGATGGTTGTGGATCGGGTGGTTATGGTTGAGGGGGGGGTGGTGGTAGAGGAGGGGGGTTATGAGGAGTTGGTGGCGAGGGGTGGACGGTTTAAGGCGTTGGTTGGGGGCGGGGTTTGGACGGGGGATGGGGGGAGAGGGAGAGGGATAGGGGAAGGAGGAGGGTTGGGGGGATGTCTGGGAGTGGTGAGGTGGATGTGGATGTGGATAAGGTGAGGGCGGATGCGTTGAGGCGGTTGGAGGGTGATATTTAGGAGGCGGAGGAGTAAGGGGGACAGGCATGGGTCAAGGTATTTTTCACGTTTATTTTGTGTTCATTTTTTCTTTGTGTACATGCTTCGAGATTCATACTTGCTTACTGATAAGAGTCGCTGGTTTGGAATACGATTCAAGAAAGTCCTTGTCTCATTGAATTACTCGTCGTCCACAGTGTTGAGCCTGTTTGTTGTTAGCCCCTGAATGCCAAGAGTACCTTCACTGAGGACTCACCCCTCCCATATCGGCCCTCCCGGGATGATATAATCCTACACGTTGTTAGTTCAACCTACACATCACACTAGATCGGGCTTACCGTTCTATTGGCGTTCTCTTCCGAGTAGATGTCAATAAAAATTGACGGATCTAGCCCTGTCAGCACCGACTTTCCTGCCACTCCCCAAGTAATACTCCAAGGTAAGCACTCACCATCCTCCTTGTAAACTCCCGGAAACCGCACCAACACCTCCTCCGGCACCACCAAGTCGCCGCCCCCCGTGATATTCAGATGCGCACACTCCGGATAAAACTGCGGCTTCAACTCGACATGAATGGACAAGATCTCATGCCGGATCATATACCGCCCACTCTTCAACCCCTTCGGAATCGTCACCGGCCACAACCCCGGACTGCCGTCCCACCGTTGGAACTCCTTCTGATACCACAATCCCTCCGCCAGATTCGGCCCCTCCAGCAACCCCCCCTCCCAAATCTTGAACCACCCCACCTTGTTCACATCCACCTCCCCACAATCCACCTCCTTCTCCTCCTCCCCACCACCCTCCCCATTAGTACACCTAGCCATCCACACGGTCATCGGCCCCACCGGGTGCAGCCAATACCAGTAGACCGCCGTGATGGTGTCGCCCGCGCGCAGCAGGATGGAGGCGGGCGGCGGGGCGCCCGGGTTGTTGCAGGCCAGGTGGGGGTCGGTCACGGCAAAGATGGGGTCGATGGACGCCCACTGCCGCTGGATCATCCACGGCTGGTCGAGCTGGTCGGACGCGGGGGTTGACGGGTCGTAGCTGTGAGGTGGGACCCCCCCGGGTGGGGGGAAGTGTTAGTGGATGCTTGGTTCTTGCTTATTTGCTTGTTTGTTTGCTGGTTTTTTTTTTGCTGGGGATGGCGTGTGGCATGGAGCGGTGTCGGGAAGGGGGATGAGTGGTGGGTTTTGGACTGCTTGGAGTGGGAGAAGGAAGGGGCTTGGATTCGTTGGCTTGCTCGGGAAGGGCTGATGGTTGGTGATGACGGATTTCTTTTTCTCCGATGTTTATTGACTAAAACGGCGCGATCGTACGTACCCTCTGTACCATGTCTCGCCTACGGTGTAGTTGGCTAGGCCCCCGTGGGCCAGAGCTGGCCCCGAAAGAAGGGCCAAGCTTGCCAAGATCTGGAGAACCATATTTCAGTGTTGATGGGAACTTCGGCGGCGGTTTTCTGCAGGTGAGAATCTGGGCGAGTGGTAGTATATTTGGGAGGACGATGCAGGTTGCACGTTGCAGGGCTTGGCCGGATGTCGGAAGACAAGTGTAGGTAGGGAAAATAGTAGTATAATAGTGGCGGGGAAACCTGTCCTAGTTTTTCCACCTTACGGTTAACACCTTAGTCTAGGTAGGTTGTGAGACCCTGCCGCATGCATACCGAAGGTGCCTTGACCCTATGGCCATCCGCACACCCCCCGCATATCAATCTAGATAGACACCGGTGGACGATGATCGAGCTGTGTTGATATTGACGGTTATATTCACAACCACAGTCCCGGTCCCCGGCCCGCCACAAACTGGGCGGGTGATCTGGGTTCTTGGAAGAGGCGGCGGGTAAGGAGGGATTTTACGTCCTCGTACTTCCGCTAGACGATCACAAAGCAAGATATTAAATCTAGCAGTGCCAACGCCATCCACCTCCCAAACGCCAAGCACGGGGTACATACAGGGACCAGTGTTTCCTCCGCACAGGACGCTGTCCGGGACATATGCAAGCTGCCGGCATATCAAGCGCCCCGGACTGTTGGTCTGGCAGTCAAGCTCTCCGACCATGGTTCACGCCATTTTGCCGTAGTCTCGATGTCACCTCGGACTTTACATGTGCTTGGCATCGATGTGTCGATCGTGAACCTCCGTCAGTTTTCTCCGCGGGCGATGATGAGGTACGACAGTAGACAGCGTTATTCTGGTGGTCAGTTTGTCCTCCAACGACGTAGTTGGCCAGCCGGTACTTGTGTCTGGGCGCCGTGGCCGGGCAGTACTGCGTCATGAGAATACGGTTCGGACGATGGAGTTGAGGATTTCCACATGAATCCAAATGTTGTTTTGACATTATCAGATTAAGGCTGCAGAGCAATACCCTAGCCCGGCAAGTTTTTCCACCTATGGCGAAGTCGAAATGCAAGAGAAACGAAGGAACCACCAAAGAAGAATGATAGAACATATCCTAAGCTCATGGCTCCGCCGTCCGGACCGGGGCAGCCGTGACTGCATTCGGCCATCTCCAGTCGGCCGTACCAATCGGAGCTCGAAGTAGGAGCCGAAAAAATAGGGGCGGTGCTGGATCAGCGATGCGTGGACAGAAAAGGGCAAATAGCCATATTACCCGAATCTGCCCCCAATCTTGCCCTGGAATCGCACGGGCTCGAGCATGAGCTCAGAGCGACGATCATCCAAAGTGCCAAGGGTGGTAGTTCGGCTGCTACCTTTTGAGCCGCCACCACATGGTTTGACACCACACGCTCTCATTGCCCAGCGTGGCTAGGAACCAAACAAACCTACCCGGTCTAGGGCACTGTTCCCATTCCTGGCCAGGGGATGTGGTACGGAGGTGAGGAATGTGGGGAATGTTCCACTGGCCGCAAATATCCAGAGGCTGCAAGGCACCCTCACGGCGCCCCTCCCGTCCGGGAGGCGGTTTAAGGGAAACCAGGACGCTGGCTGTTGTTGAGGGCCCAATATCATGTCCAGCCATGGTTAATATCGGTCGGAAGATGGCCACGCGGGGGACAATATCACAAGCGTCAGGGTACGGGGCCGGATTGCCTCCCCGCTCAAGACGGCGCCGCTCCTATAAAGCCAGGGCGGAAGATCGACATCAGCGGCAGGAGATATCTCGTCCCGCAGCCTCCATAACTCTGTGCGCTCAAGAACATACCTAACTTCCCATACCCAAAATGGTTCACTTGGCTTCAGCCCTCTTGGTGGCCGGCGCGGCGTTCGCCGTGGCTGCGCCCGCGAGCGAGATCTTCGAGCGCCAGGAATGCGCGGTCAAGGACAGCTACCCGACGGTCAACTCGGCCAAGCTTCCCGACCCGTTCACGAACGCGGCAGGCACCAAGATCACGACCAAGGCCGACTTCGAGTGCCGCCGGGCCGAGATCAGCAAGATCATGCAGCAGTACGAGCTCGGCGAGTACCCGCCCGCGCCGGACAAGGTTGAGGCGTCCATGAGCGGCACAGGCATCACCGTCAAGGTGACAGTCGGCAGCAAGAGCATCTCCTTCACGGCATCGATCAGGAAGCCATCCGGCAGCGGCCCCTTCCCGGCCATCATCGGCATCGGCGGCGCGTCGATCCCGATCCCCAATACCGTGGCCAGCATCACGTTCAACAACGACGAGTTCGGCGCGCAGTCGGGCGGCGGCTCGCGTGGCCGCGGCAAGTTCTACGACCTCTTCGGCAGCGGCCACTCGGCCGGCTCGCTCACGGCGTGGGCTTGGGGTGTGGACCGGCTCATTGACGGCCTGGAGTTGGTCGGCGCGTCGTCGGGTATCGACACCAAGCGCCTCGGCGTGACGGGCTGCTCGCGTAACGGCAAGGGCGCTTTCATCACTGGCGCCTTCGTCGACCGTATTGCCCTTACCATCCCCCAGGAGTCCGGCGCCGGTGGCGCGGCGTGCTGGCGCATCAGCGACCAGCAGAAGTCGAGCGGTGCCAACATCCAGACGGCGCAGCAGATCGTGGGCGAGAACCCGTGGTTCTCCAAGAACTTCGACCCCCACGTCCGGTCGATTCCCACGGTCCCGCAAGACCACCATTTCCTGGCGGCCATGATCGTGCCGCGCGGGCTGATCGCGTTCGAGAACAACATCGACTGGCTCGGCCCCGTGTCGACGACGGGCTGCATGAAGGCCGGCCGCGTCATCTACAAGGCCTACGGCGTGCCCAACAACATGGGCTTCTCGCTCGTCGGCGGGCACAACCACTGCCAGTTCCCCAGCAACCAGAACGCCGAGCTCACCAGCTACATCAACTACTTCCTGCTCAACAGCGGCACCGCCCCGGGCGCCGTCGAGCGCAGCGACGTCACGGCCGACCTCGCCAGCTGGGCACCGTGGGCCGCCAGCGCGCCGACCCTGTCGTAGAGTGTTTAGGGAATGGGTATTTGACGGTTGGATATTTGAGGGTGGTTCGCGGGCTTGTGGGTCTTTCTTCGGTCCTCATGTTGTTGTGACTGAAGACGGCTTCGGTGAACGGGAGTTGCCGGTGGTGATGACAAATGTAACCTGTAAATATCATGATGGCAGAAACATATCAAACCCTCCTTCCGTGGTGCCGAATCCATTGCCGGCCGTGCCACATGCTGTCGCGAGTGTGGTCGTTCGTTGAGCCAGAGACCCAGACCAGCGGGACTATTGTGTCTGCTAAAAGTACCTATTGTCTGGCTAACCAAATTTTGTCAGCCGTTTCCACCAGGACATGTATCTCGGCTCGCCCCCGACCTCGGCACCAGTCGAATTTGGAATAGAGGCAGATGATGACGGTTCGTTTGATTCCCAGTCGTCATCCACGGGTGGCGTGAGACCCTGGCTAGGCACTGCATCGGAACCCGGAAATGGTATCTTTTCGAGCGAAGCAATCCGAAATCTGACCATCAGAGTTTCCCACTGAATGATATTGCATTTGTGGAGCTTGCCCCCGGCTTGGGTCAGCGCGCGGCACATATCATGCCGCTCCTCGACTCCGCTTGTGCGGTTTTCGAGGGTGTTTGATGACTCTACTACGACATCAAGCGGCGTCTTGCCGTTGGACGTCAACGAGTTGGGGTCCGCCCCCCTGTCAAGGAGGTATTTCACAGTGGATGCAAGGTGGCAAAAATGTAGAGGCTTCCCGTATATGTCGCCATAAGGAAAAGTAGGTAGGTGGAGTTCCACGTGGGTACAACCGTCCAGCGCGACCTTAATTAGCTCCTCCGACTCATGGGCGTCAAACGGCCTTTCGAACGACGTGTCGTCCCGGTTTCGGGTGATCATCTTACTCAGCCCCGAAATATCTCGCTCTAGCTTGCAACCGTGTGCTGACAAGAACCGAATCATGGCCACAGCGTCCTCGACTTGGCATAGGTCCTTATCAAGAGACCATAAAACGAGTGATAAGAACGATTCCGACTCGGATGCTTTTGCGATGGCTTCCTCGTCCTCGTCTAGGGCTTGTTTGATAGTGAGATGGAGCATGCCGGCGACGGCGACGCCAACCGGCGACACTTGCAGCCTCGAGCCCCCCCGGGTTTTATCGGACGAGAGGCCACGCTCCAAGAGGTAGCCAGGAATTGTAAATGTGCCACCTCGGAGCACGTCGTAGAGGCCCACTCCAGTCGTTTTTCGGACTGATATGCGTGACGTAGGGTCGTGCGATTCACCTGGAATTCGTGACAACATAGCTGGTATTTGGCCAGAAAGGTGTGTCCGTTCTCCACCGTAATGTACGACAGGGGCCCGAGGGCAATGTTTTTGAACTGAGGCTGCTCGACAAACTCCAGCATCGTCTGGTGCAAAAGCTGGAGCTGGCGGGCACGCGTCCGTGCCCACTGGACATCGATGGCCTCGACGAGTCCGCCCGAAACATCGCGCAGCCGGTCTTCGACTCCTGTTATCGATATTTGTTTGAGGCTTGCGCTGGTTTCCTGGAGCTGCTCGTAACAGCTCAGAGGCGCACATGCTAAGATGGAGGGCAGCTGGTGGAGATATGTCGGCTCATATGATCTACAGACGGTCTCTAGAAGACAGTACGTCTCCCACCTCGAGTCCGGCGAGATCCTGTCAATGATGGCAGCATAGTAGTCGACCAAGTTGTCTGGTAGCGTTTCTAGCGTGCGAAGGAGCTGTTTCCGGAGATCACGAGAATCCATCCCGGCTGCGATGCAGTCCGCGGCATGCCGGCAGAGGTCGTGCATGACGAGCTTGACCCACAAAAATACACCTCGAGCCCTCTGAACAACGTTCGGGATGAGCCGTATGGTTTCCTGACGGCCCAATGCCTCTGGCGCATCCTCCTGCATGATTTGGGCGCAGACCTGGCGGATGTCGTTGTGGGTATGATCGTGAATATCGAAACCCGGACAGGATTCAAACGCCTTGACAAAAACGTTCCAAGGGCGGCTGGAGAAGAGAATCCGGATACGGGTGTGCGAGTTTTTATTCTCCTTGACGAGATCGGTTAGAAAGTCGGCAATGAATTCTGTCGGGCCGTCGTACTCATCCAGGGCGTCCAGGAAAAGGAACAGGTCGAGCGGCAGCTGCTTTTGGTCTATTACCAGCTTGAGGGCTTTGTCGAGTTTGGACTTTGACCACGTTTCCGATTCAACGTAGGGCTGATAGAACTCGCGTCGTTGTTGACGCTGGACTATGTCATCGATCATGGGCGCGAGCCGCTTCCTAGAAGAACTCTCCGGATCGGGATACTCCAGGGCGACAAGCGAAGTCAGCTTGGCACGTAGGTCAATCGCTTCTCTCCACTCGAGAACCAGAGAGAGGAAACGACTCGTGGTGACGTCGTCCCATTCCGGGCGGTAGATGGGCGGTTTTATGTCTCGAAGCTGGCGCTCTGGCGTTGGTTCCGGGACATCCGGTCTTAGCTTATCTAGCTTTGGTGGGTTGATGATCAGACTTTTCCGGGAAAGGACAGCCTGCTCAACTAATATCCATTTGGAACGGAAGCTTGGCGCCAGTTTCAATGGCTTCTTGACCATCTCCCGAAGCTTTCGGCGGGGATACTGGCATTCCCAAATGGCCGCGATGGCTGTGTGTGCCCGGTGATCCAGTTTGACACCACATTCCTCTATGAAGCGGATCAGGTCTTTCCGGAGGCTTCCCAGGTCGTGTTTGTGTAGTAGCTGCCGGTAGGGCTCCTGAAACAACGGCAGAAGGGGCACAAACACGTCTTGTTCGTCCTCGAGGAGCTGGCTAATAATGCTTCGGATAAGGCCCTCGAAGGACTTCTGGGACGCGTCTCCTCGGTGGTGGAAGAAGAAGGCAGCGCGCACAGGTCGAACATCGGTCCGCCAGTTCTTGCTCAACTGCCAAGTCCGAAGATCGTCATACAAAAACTTCATCATGGTAGACTTGCCAGATGCTGGCCGGCCCCGTATCCAGAACAGCCCATTTCCCTGCTGCAACCAGTTTGTGAGTCCAATCGAAGGCTTACTAAACACCCACTCAAATGAGTAGCCAGCACGTTGGTCGATTTGTGCCCATCTACTGTCACGTTCCGGAGGGCGGAGTGCTTGTATGATGGCTAATCCCATTCCCGGTCAGTGATTCCCACAGGATAATAATAAGGCCTGGAACTAAACCTACAATCCCTATCCCAAAATTCCGGATCCTCCCACGGATCCGGAAACTCGCCCATCACCTCCGTCGCTGACTGCTGAACAGTAGGACGGGACAATGTGAGCCAGTCTGGTTCTGCTCTCTCTGCCCATCCCTCTTGGGGCGTCACTAGCAATTCATCTTTTGGGATTTCTCGAAGCTTAGTGGCGATGATGGTGATCAGTTGATCGCCAGGGGAGAATTTCACCATCTCGGAATGGTTCGCGTCGATCTGGATGGTAGATACCGGGTCGGTCTCACACCGACCACCCGTTGCCGAGTGCTTTGAGACTAGGATGACCTCTTTACCCGACCGTTGGTATCGTTCGTTCACTTGCTACTGCTGGTCAGGAGCTGCATCACCTTTTCCGAGGCATCGAAAATGTGCTCACCTCGACAGTGGGTGTTGTCTGCGTTTCGTAGCACCAAAACAGGCGCATATGCCGGACGTACGAGAGTCCAGAGACCTGGCGCTCAAGCTGGGACAAGAAATACGAATCCAGTGAAATATCGTTGACGAGGGCGTCCTTGTTAGGCTGGTCGCCGAGCATCGCTTTGATATCAGATACAGGCATGCCGTCGCTTGGCACACCGAAAAAGACAGCCCCTTTCGTCTTCGCGAGTATGGAAACTTCCGACGCACCGCTCCCGGCTAGCATGACGAACGCCTGCTTCAAGACGATACCGCCGAGACTGTGGACCATGAAGATGAGGGATTTCGCGCCAGGGGAGGCCCACCCCCCGGCCTTGAGCGAATTGATGAGGCTGATGGAGAGATCCTCGATCCTCTGAAACGACTTGCTGCCGGCGAGAGCGGTATCATAGCCGTACAAAAGAAATCGAGTCCCGCGCACGAGACCCGGTAGAGCGTCGCGGATCCACATAAACGACTTGTCTCGCCCACGGGGTTGCCAGGAGCCCATGGGATGACTTGCGAGGCCCGAGATAACGATACAGCTAGCCATTGGGTTAGCACTAGGCTTGGAAGGCCAAGCAAACAAGGAGTGTTACTCTTGGTCGTATTCCTCGGGATCGACGTCGTTGAGAGGAGTGAGTCCGCCAAAGTCGTCATCCAAGACGAGCGGTTCTGGCAGGCCGGGGGTAGAGAGGCGCCATGTATGCTGCGTCGCCGCCGTTTTCACGATGGAAGGAAGGGTGGTGAATGTCAGAGTGGCTGTTTTGCTGTTGGAGGACCAAAACCCGCAGCTTAACGCGAGCGAAGCGATGGTGATCTCATTGCGGCTAATGTCAGGCAGAGAGCTGCATACGAGGTCGACCACACCCTGTCGGTCCAGGTGCAAAGGGATTCCCCGCAGGCGATACACCTTCGCCTTCTGCAGCTCCTCCGACACCATGATATCTGCGGCCAGCGGGTAAGTCGTGGTGACGGACGGTCCGTGGTCTCATCGTTGCCTGATTAAACCCGCTGAGCTTGGGCTGAGCCAAGGAGCTGCGAGTGGCCAGGTAAAGAATAAGCAGCTGTATCACGTGAATCTAGGGAAAGAACCGAACATCCGGGCGTGAATGAAACCTTGGCACCGTACATCGAACTCTTAAGAATAACTATTAGGGAATAGGGACTTCTAACTAGAAACTGAATCCGAAGTAGAGATATTAAACAAGAAGGTAGAAGGGACTTGGAGTACACTCATCAGGCCTGTAAAATCGTCGTTCAAGTAACCCGCTACACAGATAAGTCGGGACAGTTTATCTAGGCTAGGACGGTAGATTTGGACCAGGACGGTATATCTGGGCGGCACCTTCTGGTCCCCATCGCCGGCATCGTTTGGTGGTTCACAGTTAGTAGGAGCCACATTTAATAAAAGCTCCTCTCTCTGAGGTAAAGAAGGGGGAGTACCGTAGGCACGAGGCATCAAGGCCTATCTTGTGACTGTGTGCTGAAATGGGTGTAGAGGTCGGAAGAAAAAGGATCCCTGTAGCTGTTCTCTGTAGGTATATAGATAAAGGGCATCCTCTTCTCCAGAGGTCTCTAATCATGCAAGCAACCTTACGCATAATCATGTTTCTCAGCACCGGTGAGTACAGCTGGAAGAACCTTCCCGAGACCTGGATCAGCCAGACGCTCCAGGCCGACATCTCAACAAACTCGCCGAGCTCCTCAAGCGCCATGGAATGCAGAAGCGCTTCGCTATGCGTCTCATTCACCGCCACGACGCCATCGGGGCGGCGAGTTCATGGTTGGGACGAACCTCGAGACTGTCGCCGGAAGCTGGGCGCGGCCGATGAAGACGTATAATCTCGAGCTCGCCAATGTACACTTAAGGTTATGTAGATGATAGTTTATTTATTGATCCTATAACTACATTAAATATGTAATGATAGATACAGAATATTGTGACGGGCTGGGCCCGTGGGTAGGTTCGGCGATGCCAGAACCTGGTGGGTTCGAGTCCCACTTGGATGGACTATGCTAGAACCTTCCATGCCCCGTTTCAGCAACACGATAAAGCTGTCTCTTTCTTCCTGTAGCTTAGCTCTTTCTCTCTTTCTCTCTTCATTCGAAGCAATCTAGTCCATTCCCGCCTCGCCTTGTGCATCACTTCAACGCCAACGTGTGGCCTGTTACAAATATGGCGATTTTAAACAAAACTAAATGAAAACGACAGAGCTTTATTATTTAAAAGTTCAAAATTATTTTTAGGGTATAGGCTACATATCCAAAAGAAACAAAAAGTCTACAGTTGGGTTTAGAGTCAGCGATATAACTAAGGTAGTTTAAATACTATAATCCTACCACATTTTGATAAATATCCTTTATTAACTAATAAATATCACGACTTATCTATCTTGACGCGAGCAGGCCCGCTTGAACATTCCGAGGCAGTTACCGAGATCGGCATCAGTTCCGGAATATACAACGTGATGGACATGAGCACATGGATCTACGGAGCGGACCCTGGCGGCCTGAATGCGGAGGAAGTGCTTGACTTCGCCCTCTGGCAAGGGCCGCTTCCCGGCGCCCGAAACACTATCGTTGAGCTCCAGGGGAGTGTCTGATGTACTCCCAGGTCAACCCCAACGCGCCGGAACCCTTCACCGGACCCTTCACCACGGTGCCGGTGGGATGGTGGCCATCGGCGTCCAGTGTGTCTCAGCGGCGGGCGATCCGGCACCCAGAATAAACGGACCCGCCGGCACATTCCAGGACTTACAGCGCGAGGACCCCACCACTGAATCGGACCTGGTACCTGCCCCGCTTGACCTTGGCCGTGCCCGCCATGATCCTTCCCGGCGTCAGGGGCCACGCGGGTTACGACATCATGGCCGGATGGCCGTGAGGCGGTCCGCCTTCCCGTCCGTACAGGCCGTCTTACCGTGGCTCACCACTGACCCTATCGATTACAGATACGTTGAAACCGAAGAGACCTTCCGCCGGACAGACCCGGCATGGCGCGCCCCTATCTTCACGGTCGGTCAGATGCCCTTCGACTCGACTGCCAGGCAAGGTCGTCCCTACCTGCGCTTTGCCGAGTCTGAGGACCTTCAGCGCGCTCTGCAGGCCGCGTACAAGCATGTGGCGGTCGGGTTGATGTACAACCAGCGGGAGCTCCCAGGCGTGGAGAAGCGACAGTATCACCGGGGCGGTCGCGTGGACGGCGCTGCTGGTTCTGGTGGTCTTGTCGATCTGGGCGTTGGGGTGTCTGGTGTTTGGGGTGCTGTATTCGTTTCGCAGGCGCTGGGACGCTGTTTTTGCTGTTAGAAGTGGTATTGCAAGGATAACTACCTAATATATATATAAATATATATATTGACGGTGGGGGTGGATCCGGCAGAGGCCCATGAGGAAAGCTGACTAAATAAGAGGGCAGAACGATATTGGTCTAACGGGATTCAGGCAGCGACTCAGAGTATAGATGGATGGGTGGATGGAATGCCTGGAGGAACATTTATGCCGGGAGGAGGTGAGGCAATGGAAGTGTGGTTGACCGGTTGTGGGGTTGGTGACAGTCAGGAAGGCAACCATTGGCCGTTGAAAGACAGTGGGTCTGGTAATAGTCGGGTTTAATGATGGTGGGATAAAAGCCCCACTTTCCAGCATCAAAGACGGCACTGGACGGCAGGCGGCCTCCTGCTGGCCAGGTGCGACTTCGAACGCCATTGCCACACCTTCCTTCCTTAAACTTCACCAATCACCACTGTTCATCTGACAAGTTGCAAACTTTGAACGCTGCCTCAAAATGGATACGCCCCATCTCTGATCTCCCAACGAACCTGGATCCCCTCGTGTCTTGCCGATTGGTATGTACCGAGTTTCCACCCACGTCGGGCCGGAAAAAGAAACGCAGTCCCGGCGATATGTTGCCGCGGAAATGAGACAGTTCACCACCGAGGCGGCGACTCAGCTTCTCGTTTGTCGGCGGAGACCTTGTGCAGATCTCGGTTTCTTGGTCCACTCCCAGACTGTGAGTGATGCAGAGTTTGCATCGACCACGCTGGCGGTCTGGTAGAGTGTGTATGTACCATGTCGAGGGCACATCTTGAGTTCGCACTGGGTTGTTCCCTCCGGTTGGTGTCTCCAGCTCCATCAAGATCACTGTGTATGGATCCATATCCCCGGGTTTAACATGGCGGTTGCATGGCCAGGGAACTCCGATGCGGAGTCCGAGCTACCACTTGGTTTCGTTCGATAGAAGGCCGAGAGACTTAAGGTCCCGGCATCTGCATCCTCTGTTCCTTCCCTTGGTTACGGCTCCCGACGTTTCGAAGGAGCCACCAACAAATCACTGAGTCCGTGTGCTTTCCCTGGCGAGTGCCTGCCATCCGACTTCACTTCTCAGATTCTGCTTGTATCCGCTTGTAAGTCAAGTCGGGCACCGCGGAGTCGCTTGATCAGCTATCCTCCCTCCACCGTCAAGGGTGAACGCAGACCACCAGGTAGCCATGGCCGGGGCACGCGACATCCACGTTACCGCCGCGGACCAAGATGGCATTGAACCCGCGCCATCGCCAGCCTTTTTCTCACAAGCCAGCACTCCAATACCACCAACATACAGCAACCCCGGGCCCGACGCCACCACCGAGATAACCCACCTCTACCTCACTTTCACAACCCCCCTCCCCAATGCCAACACCACCACCCGCCACGCCTCCTTCATCAACAGACCGCCCCCGCCGGACAGCAAGACCAACACCGACACCAACCACCACCCACCACTTTCACCACCACCCCCACCACCCCCCAACCTCGCCCCCTACGCCAACCCCCAAACCTGGCCCTCCTCCCGCAAACACATCATGCTCGCCCTCTCCTGCCTCGCCACCTGGCTCACCGCCTACACCGCGGGCTCCTACTCCCCGCCGCAGAACCTCATCCAATCCGCCCTGGCGGGGCACCCCTCCGACGAAGCCGTGCTGGCCGGGATAACGACCTTCTGCACCGGCTTCGCGCTGGCGCCGATGGTGCTGGCGCCGCTGTCCGAGATGAACGGGCGGTACCCGGTGTTTGTGGCCGCGGGCGTGGTGTATGTGGTGTTCCAGGCGGTTTGCGGGGTCGTGGAGAACCTGGCGGGGATGTTGGTTGCCAGGTTTTGGTGGGGGTTGGGGCGTCGGTGTTTAGCACCATGGTGGGCGGCGTGATTGCGGATATGTGGGATGCGAAGGGCAGGAATACCCCCATGGCCGTGTTTAGTGGGAGCGTGTTGGCCGGGACGGGACGGGGCCGTTGGTGGGTGCGGTCATGGCGGAGAGGTTGGCGGAGGGGGACGGGTGGAAGTGGATCTTTTGGCATCAGGTTATTATGGCGGGGTGACGATTTTGTTGGTGGTGGTCTTTTTCAAGGAGAGCCGCGGGTCGGTGTTGTTGTCGAGGAAGGCGAGGGCGCTGAATAAATGGTATGAGGAGCTGGAAGCGGAGGGGTATTTTGGGGTGTGGGGAGGCTGAGGGTGGGAGTGTGTGCGGTGGCTCGTTGGTGGATGGCCGGGACGAGGAAAAGGGGTCGATATCGGATCATCCGCGGCCGGCTGCCGTGTTGAGACGAATCCGGTGGCTGGTCAAGGAGGACGAGGAACGAGCATCACTGGGCAAAATGATTGCTACTTCGATCTCGCGACCATTTCACTTCCTCTTCACGGAACCCGTTGTTTTCTTCTTCTCGCTCTGGGTGGCTTTTGCGTGGGGCATCCTCTATCTCACCTTCGGTTCTATCCCGCTGGTATTTCAGCACGTCTACGGCTTCACCCTCGAACAGTCGGGCTATGTATTTGTGTCGCTGATCATCGGCGCCGTCTTGGCGACCGCCATCGGCCTGTGGCAAGATCGCATCCTTTACCACCCGAAATGGGCGGCTGACCCTTCTCTCGATGCTACCGCCAACGGCGACAGCTCCGATGACTCGGCCAGCAAGAACCGATCTGCGACCGGCACCTCTCCGAATACACACTCCGACCGCATATGGGCATTCCTCCGCCGACGCTTCCCCGCTTCGGCACCCGAATCCCGCCTCTACTTCACTTGCCTGACTAGCACGTTCCTGCCCATCGGCCTCTTTATCTTCGGCTTCGCCTCCCGCCCCGGCACGCATTGGATCGGCCCAGCAATCGGTCTGGTGCTCGCGACGATGGGCATCCTCTCCATCTACCTGGCTGTGTTTAACTATTTTGCCGATACCTACCACAAGTACGCCTCGTCAGCGCTCGCAGCGCAGTCGTTTTGCCGAAACGTGCTTGGCGGCGCGTTCCCGTTGGTGACGGGGCCGTTGTTTAGAAACTTGGGGGAGGCCGGGGCGGGGGGTTTGTTGGGCGGCATTGCAACTGCGTTGACCATCGTCCCATGGGTGCTGGCGTTCTTTGGGGAGAGGATCAGGGCGAGGAGTCCGTTTGCTAGTGTAAGTGCGCCCGCTCTCTTAAATTGGTTGAGGGGACAAAGTACTAACGGTCAATGCTATAGCAACTCGGATCGGGCTGATTTGAGTGTGAAGGGCTGGCCCCTGGAGAATCATTGCTAGGCGTACCTACACCGTTCAGTCACATATGTGCTGCATGATACCCTCAAGAATTTACTATTGACAGACAAGCGAGTTCTTTATACCGCATTATAACCCGCTCCGTGCCTTCTAGATGCATCTAGCCTCAATCTACATCATCTGCCTTCGTCTCGTTTTCGTTGCTCAAGTCTACCCCTGACAGCTTCCGTCTTGCCTCGCCCAAAACCTCCTCTTCATTAAAGTCTTCCTCGTCAGGTTCAAGGTCCATGTCCGGCTCGGGTCCAAGGAACGGCTGCTCCTTTTGTCCCTTACCCCGCTTCATAGCTTCTAACGCGGCAGGCTTCAGCGTACCATCCTCATTCACATCCTCAGCCAAGTGCAGGGTGAACAGCACGACAAGATAAACTTGCCCAGTCGAGCGGTTGCGGAGAACGTATCTGAGCTGATGTGAGCGCTTGCGGTGATGCCTACAATGTGTAAGACTTGTTTTTTTGCCGTACGCACAAACTTGACATCAACTTGGAGGAGGGGGGGGTAAAAGGAAGGCAAAGGCAACGTACCTTAAACCCTGCCCGTCCCAATACTTCATGATCGGGAGGTTGAACCCTGGCAGCCGCAACGCGAAGTCGTTGAAGTCGATGTACGGATTGAAGAAATCGACACCGTACGCCCTCCCATATTCCCACACCCACTTTTCCTTATTCTCCGTCTTCAAAGCCCACTTCATCCTCTGCTTCGGATCATCCGGCGCGCCGATTTCCTTTCGCCACTCCCTCCCGCTTCGTCACCCCCTTCCTCAATCCACAACCCGCCCTTTGCCTCGTCCTGCTCGCCCTCGCCGACATGGACCGCGTTGAAGGAGCTTAGGGCGGGGCCATAGAGATAGGGCACGTCGGCGTACGGGTCCCCCTCCAACCCGGGATCGATCCACCACTTGACGATGTTCATCGCCGTGCCGAACCCGGGCGGCAGCCGGTCGCGGATGGCGTGGTCGAAGTCGTTGCCAAACTGCAGATCCGTGCCCAGGACCCCGTCCGGTTTCCTTTCCACTGCTTCATCACCCTCCGCCCGATCACCGTTCTCTAACGCCTCGACATTACCCTCCTCTCCCTTGTCGACCGTCTCGCCCGCCTGATCCACCTTCCCTTCTTCACCCTCACCCTCACCCTCCCCCTCACCCCTGCCTCACCCTCCGGCCGCTTCAACCAAAACCTCACCGCAATCGAGTACTGGTCGCCATTCGCCCTATGCAGTTCCTGGTCAAAATACGGCGACGTCTTTGGCGCAGTGCGGGGCAGGCCGCGGTAGTTGTTGACACGCACACAAACGTCGGCGTCGAGCAGCGCGCTGCTGACACGTACGGCGGGACGGTGCGGGTCGTTGACGGGCAGCTCGACGTGCGAGGCCGGGTCGTAGTCCGGGCCGGCGGTCACGCGGATGAGGTATTTGTCTGCCATTGCAGACTTGTTTTTTTTCTCTTTCTCTTCTTTTTGCCTTGGTTGGTTGGTTGCTTGTTTGGGTTCGAGTTGGTTTGGTTGGTGGATGTGAGTGGGTGATGGTTGAAGAGTGATTTCTGTGCTTGTTTGAGATGGGCTGTGGTTTAAGTTTTGATGGGAAACGTAGTTTAATTGTGAATGAGAAGTCTTAGTGTAGGTATTTTATTAAGAATATGCCAAATCCGAAATCTGGGTTTGGCTTATTGATCGTGGTTGCTGAACTCGAGCTTGCCTTTGACACGGAACATTGGGCGGATCGATGACGTCGGTTCCGCACCCGGATCCTTCCCCTGCCAAGCTCCAAGCGCTCCTTTGAGAACCACTCTCACCACTCTTGCCATCTCCACACATTCAAGATATCTGATAAAGTGCAAGGAAACGTTGTGCGCTGGGCAATGGGAATGGTCCAATACCTCCGAGAGGTCAAGATCTGTCTATCATTGCCTCGCTCAAGGCAAAATTACAACAGTAATATACAGCGCACTCCTCGACATCCTTACTCGTCATCCTCCTCAGCATCAGTGAAGTACTCAAAGTCTGCCGGAGCCGGCGCCTCCTCGTCGCCCTCATTATCCTCATCCACAGCCGTGAGCACGCCCGCAGCAGCGGCAGCTCCGCTACCAACCTCGGCCGCACGCCCTTGTGCTCCACGCGCCGTAAGCTGGAGCAGGTCGTTCAGGTCCTGGATGTTGCTCCCTTGGCCGCCGGTCATCGCCCGCGAGGACCAGTTCGAGAGCAGCGATTGCGCCGCGTTGCGCGGGGTGGTACCAGGGGCGGCGGCGGCGCCCGCCACAGGAGCACGCTCGGTGGTGACCTTCTTGAGCTTCTCCTCAATCAGCGTCTTGGGCTCGCCAGGCTGCGTATCGTCGAGAAGAATTGGGCCGCCAGTGGGCTATGAAATGGTTAGCCAAGTGAACGGATAGTACCAGGGAGTGATGAGACCTACCTTCTTGACCGGTTTGTAGCGTCCGGCCGGGAAGCTAATGTACTTGAGCTGGCCAGGGAGGACACGCGACATGTTCTCGATCTCGTAACCGACCCTCTCCTTCTCAGCCTTCTTCTTCGAATCCGGGCTAGCCGAGCCCTCCTTCTCGACGGCCACGTCGCCCTCTTTCTCCTTCACCTCCTCCACCTTGGGCTTCTTCTCCTCGTCTACGTCCATCTTGTCACTGGCAGGCGCGGGCGCCTTAGTGATGGTGGGGGTGTCAATGTCCATGCTCTCGCGACGTTGCGCACGCTCCTTTTTCTGGGCACGGCGCTTGGCCTGGGCGGTAGTCGACAGAATGGCAGTCGTAACCAAGGCGGGTCCCTCCTCCACCTTGACTTCCTGCTCAGGGGGGTAGTCAAACAGGCTCGGGCGCGTTGCGCAGTGGAACTTGATGCTGGGCATCTCAAGGTCATGGTCGAGGCCGATGATCGACGTGGGCGCGAAACTGAGGGAAAGGAAGTGGGTGAAGGGGAACCAGTACCAGTACTGGGTGAAGACAGCCATACCGACGATACCCGCCATATTCAGGTTACCAGTCTGCGTCTGGAGGCCGATAGTGCAGTTCCGGCCGCCAGCATCAAGAATACCCAAGGCAAGGGCGGCGCCAAATTTGGTCATGGCGTCCTCGTGGCGGTCACCGACCACTTTCCTGAGGGTCTTGCGGATGGCGGTGACCTTGGGGTTCATGGCCTCGTTTTGCTGGACCATGATCATGGACAGCGCAATGAGCGCGCCCTGGCGAACAAAGTCGGTCGGGTCCTTCATCATTGGCTCTAGCAGATCGATGGCCTCGTCGAGCCCAGTACCAGCGCATGCAATACCGAGGGCCATAGCGGACCCGTACCGGACGTGGGGGTTGTACGACTCGGCAAGCAGCTCGACCATGCGAGGAACGCTGCCGGGCTTCCGGAAAAGGATGAAGCCAAGGCTCATGACAGCAATCCGGCGCACGTCGTCGTTGACATCGCTGACAGCGGTGTGCAGGAGCTTCCGCACAGCCTTGTTGCTTCCCGTTCCGCAATAGGCCAGGGCCACGGTGAGGATACCGCCATATCGCAGTGTCGGGTCAGGGTCGTTGAGAAGACCCTCGATCATGCTGTCCGCCCCCTCTTGCCGCCCATACATGATGAGCGCCATACCGAGAGCACAACCACGGACAATCTTCTCGTGGCTCGTATCGTGGGCATAAGTGAACATGGTCTCGAGAGCCTTGGCGTTTCCGGTTCCCAACATGATCAGGCCGACGGCCAAACCAACGGCCTCGCCGTTGAGTGCAGAATCCGCGAACAGAACCTTGGTGAGTTCCTCGTAGATTTGCTCGTTGCCGCAAGCCATACCGGCAATACCCAGCCCTAGGGCGCCGCCATGTTGGATAACTTCCTCGTCCGCAGCGTTGAACATAGTCCGGAGGTAGCCCAATGCCTCGGCGCCGTGGTTGGCATGAATCAAACCATAGGCGTAAAGGGCACCGCCCTGGCTAAAGATAGAGCCGCTTGACACTCCGCCTTGCTTTGGCAGGTACGGCTCAAGGAGCTTACGGGATTGGCTAGTGTTTCCACGGTGAATAACACCGAGAGCAGCAGTAGCTGTGAACTTGGACCAGTTGACAGCCTTGCCCAGCCACTCGAGGTTGTCTCTGAAAAACTTGTCGTGTGTGGTTCCGGCGTTCATGAAAGCATTGCAGAAAGTGACCGCCGTGTGGAAGATGGAATTGCGGGCCTCTAAGCTGTCGCGGACCTTGTTGAGAATGCTCAAGTCGGTGTGGTTGTTGCGGTAAAGAAACTCGAGGTTCAGCTTGATCGTGGTGCTTCCGTCGAGAATCGACCGGATGTTCCTGTAAATCTTGGCAACCTCCTCAGGCAACTCTTCTTCGGTGTTTTCCTCATTCTCCAGTAGAGGTTCGGATTCAGCCGCGCCCTCAGCGGCCGGCGCCGCTTCCGGCTTCTTGGGCGGCTCACCGGAAGGCAAAGACTTGATCACCTTGGCCAAAAACTCCTGTGTCCCGTTATCGTATAGATCGAAGGCGATTTGATAAGCAACGGCGATAGCGTTGTTATCGCCCTTGGTGATCAGCTGAAGAAGCAGCGAGGAGGCCTCCTCATCCGAGTCCAAGTAAACAACACACTTGGCAATGGCGAAGTAATCCGGGTTCGGGATGTCGTTTAGGAGGTCGAGGATCAGGCGCAAAATCTCGGTCCGGAGGCCACGTTCCTGGACGATATCCATGCAAACGCTAAGCGCATAGTCCATCAGCTCCTCAGCCGGACCCTGGGCACCGTCTTGCGCCTTGGCCTTGTCCCGCTTCCCCTCTTCACTGGCCCGCTTGATAACCCTGCGAAGCACGTCCAAGTTCTTCGCCTCCACAGCAATACCAACCACTTGCCGGTACTTGCTCTCGACCAGGCAGCTCTCGAATAGCCGCTCAATGACGTTTTCCAGGGCGGTCCAGGTGCTCTTGTCTGTTATCTGGGCAATCGAAGCAGAGCGCCCCTCCTTTGTCGGCTGGAAAGAGGGGTCCAGGATGGTGTTGTCGACTGAGTCGCGCGAGAGCAGGGACTTGGAAGGCAGCATCGACTGGGAGAAAGGAGTGGTGGGCGAGATCAAGGCCGAGCCGTCGAGGGAGCCGCTGCCAAAGTTGGTGGCAAGAGCGGGCAGCGCAACGTCGTTCTTTGACTGCTTTGCAGGGGTGTGACGCGACGAAGAGACGGCGATGTATTGGTCAACGCACTTGGAGATGATGGTCTCCTCGAACTCGCTGGGCGCATCGAGCTTGAAAAGAGGGCCGGCGGCCAGCGCAAAGGTCATGCTCTCATTGTAGTCCTGGAGGTGGAAGTAGACCTTGGCGAGCACAAGTGCAGCGAGCCGACGCTCGGGGAAGCTCTCGTCTTCGTACAGCGCCTCACTATCCGCCCGAATTAGCAACATCGCGACAGAGGGGTACACTGATGCCTACATCTGGCTCAATGCGCCTGCGACCTCGGTCCAAACGGTATCAATGTCGTCATTGAGGGTCTTGAGGGCAAAAACCTTGAGCTCGGGCTCTTCGTCGGCCAGGAAGCCCAGCACGCCCGTCGCTGAAACGAGGCCCGGCATCGTGACGGCGTGGTGTGAGGGGTAGTTTGAAAATGTCGGGGGTGTGTTTTTTTTAGAATCGATTGCGACGTTTCGGAGCACTGTCGACTCCAGACGCAAACCGAAATGGGAGATGGTTTCGAGGTTTCGTTGGGCGGATGGAGGCTGCGTTGGATGTTGGAAGGGAAGGCCGAACTGTTTGAGCTCAGGCTGCGGCGTCGCCTCAGGTGGTCCACGTCAGGAAGCTCCTGCCTTGCGCTAGATGGCCCAATGAACGGGCGTGCCGGATCTTTGATCTTCCGAATTTTTGGCGGTGGTCGGTGGTGGGTCCGGGAGATATGGATCCATGATGGCTTGCTCTGATTCTTTCAGCCACGCTGGGCTTCTGATTCTGACCCAATACGGCTAGCTCACCATGTCCCCTCCAACAAGGCCCAGCTCTGGCCTTTCGGGCCGCGAGCTCTTGTGCCTCTTGAAGTCTGTAACACGCGGCGCAAACGGCAACGCTTGCGACATGCTCCACGCTGTGGCTTAGCTGCTCGAAACCCTCCGTAGCTGTATCTTTTCTTTCACCATTGATTCCAATTGAATTGACAGATCGAAATCGCAAGCCGGGAGCGCTTCCGGATGCGGAATGCCCGCTCATTGTTAGGCAGTGATTTGGAGCAGCAGCCAAGCACATTCGCGTCCCAGGCTCCTCAGAGCAAATCCACACTGGCGCATCTTCTGGCGCAACTTCAGCCTTTTTAGCTCTCCAACTTCCTCCCCCACGCGCCATGTCATGACGATATCGTCGCGTGTGCAGTAGTCCAGCCCAACAATATCTCGAGCCCCGAGCCCGCCGCTGCTTTTCATCTCATTTTGCCCTGGTATGAAGCAAATAGTGGCGACTCGACTTGCTCGTGCTATTCTCTTGCCGACTCAAAGCTCGACACGACGATGTGACGCCCGTTTGTCGCAACCATTCGAAACATTGACAGACACCATCATTCCCTCCGCGCGACCCCGCGATAACCGATCTGTCTACATTGTCTTGTCATTAAATCAGACGTGTCGCTCGATGGTCTTCAAGAGGAGGATTGCGATAACGAAACAAAGAGTCTGAACCCTTGGACGCGTGGGACGCAGGACCGAACAAAACCGCAACGAACAGTTCGACCAGTAACCGACATCGACGTCAAAATGGATCTCCGGGGAATGCTGAACGATAACGTCCCCTCCGCAGGGGGCCGAGCAAACCGCCGCCGCTGCAACAACATGCGCAGCAACATGCGCAGCAACCCGCGCCGCCGTCGACACCGGTGCAAACCAATCCACAGCAGTCTTTTCGCGACTACAGCCAGACTCAGCCGTCTCCCGGACGGCACATCTCCCACGACTATGGCACGCACCATATGCCCTCTGGCCCGTTCGCATCCCCGCCCCCTTTTCAGGCTCCCCCGAATTCCTACGCCAACCGGCCACCGCCGCCGCAGCTCCAACAAATCCCGTCGAACGATCTCCGGTCGCCGAGTCTTGGCCCTGGTCCGGTAGCCTCTCCGTACCGACAAACCCCAACTGCCTCGCTGAGCAGCGCCGGTAGCTATCCCTTCCCGCCGCAGCAAAATCCCGCCAGCCCCGTGCAGCGACACCAATACCCGTCGACCGCCGCATATCACCGAGACAGCTATCCCCAGCCTACGACTGCCGTGGGTATGACAGGCCCGCCGGCCGCCGGCCCGTACATGCAAGGGTCTCACATCCCCAAACTCCACCGATCGCGACCCCAGGCACGGGACATTCTTTTTTGCATCGGGCTCAATCGATGCAGTCTACACCAACGCCAACATCGGCACACAGTCAATCTGCACATTACGGCGCGCCTTTTGCCCAGGGGAGTCCCGTAGCAGTATCGCGTCCTCTTCAACAAGCGGACCCCTACCAACGTCAATCCTCGCAACCACCGACACCCGGAGGATCAGTCCCGCTGTCCGCTCGTCCAGCACAAGTTGGGGGTTACGGACCGCCAAGTCCATACCAGCAGCGCCTGCCGGGGCCGGGAATTCATCCGACCTCACAAACATCGCCGCCGCCGCCGCCTCCACCCTCGCTCCCAGGCATTCGAGCGTTCACAGTATTCAGGACTCGCGTAGTCAAGATTCGGTCCGGACGCAGCAACAACAACAAAGCGACAGGGACCGGAGCCTTAGCGTGAGTCCAAAAACACGAGTCCCCAGTTTGCCAAGCAGCTCCGGTCGCCCCGGCACCTCGGTTTCCGAACTCGAACCCTACCCCAACCAAAGCCATTCCGCTTCAACCATGGCAGAACGCGCCGCCACACCAGCCAAACGGAAACTCGACGACAGGGAACTACGACCGGATGAGCTAGAAAAACGGGAAACCGAACGCCTCCGTTTGAAGAACAAAACGGACGTCCGACCCACTCCGATCCCGGCGCCCCCATGCAACGCCCAATCATGGCGATGAAGGCAATGAAGCGAAGGATGACGCACCGGGCCGTACCAAGATGGGCAGAGTCGCTCATGGATCGGACGCCCGCCCATCCTAACCGGGTTCTTTATCAACCGGTTCCGCATTCCGGGCCCCAGGTCAACGGCAAAGCCGACCGCCAACCAGACCAGCCGGTCAAAGTTGAACGGTTGCAAAGTCGGCATGCCTCGCCGGAAGAGAAACGCGCGGCAGCCCCCACCACACGGCGGCGAGCGCTCCGTCGGATGCCGGAGCCCAATGGGGCCTACTAGGGCCGTGGGAGCCCAGCATCACCAACTCGGTTCCGCAGGAGCAATTCACTAAGCAAGTCGCTGACTTTTTATTCCAATACGTCATTCTCAACGAAGACATGGGCGAAATACAAAGCCGCGGCGTCAAGTTCGAGATCGAAGCTAAACTCGGCATGCTCATCGACAAGAGCACTAATCAACGAGTGGAACTCCCGTGCAGTCCGAGTGCGTGCTGAGCGACAGCGGCAACTGGCTCGGGTTCCGGTCTAGTATGACGGAGGTCCAACATAAGAACTTCAACGACTTCCTCAACTTCCTCGTGCAGCAGACGCATCCGGCGAATAAAGCTGCCAGCGCAGCGCTACCCGGCCCGCCTACCTATCGACTATCGACACCGCCGCGAGATCGACAAGTTCTATGAGCTACCTGCCTCGGTCCGCGACCGCCTCCTACCGGTATGTGTTGCGAAGCCCATCGCGGCCAAGGGCCACAGCGTCAAGGTGCGGGTCTCGCACGATCAAAAGACCAACAAGGTCCTCGACAAGATCATCAAGGCGCGCATCGCGGATCTGAGCATGCACTTCCCCAACCTGCCTCTGGACTGCCGCATCAGCATCAATCTGGAAATGGACTGGGACGGCACGATCGAAGAGCTGGAGACGATGGCGAACCAGTCAGGTCGTCGCCTATTCCGGCAAGGATGAAGGACCGGCTGAGCTACAAGCACGGGTGTTATCAGATCGATCTGACTCAGGTTACGCAAAGCGTGGCTGGAGTGACCGTAAGTCTTGGGCGTGGTCTCGGAAGTGTATCGGCTGCTAACGAGGTTCAGAATACCCAGCGCACGGAGAAGGACCATGAGCTCGAGGTGGAGATCGACCCGACCCCCGTCATTGAGCAGGGGCGGAGGGCTATGGAGGGCCAGCCGCATCAGTACGTCGAGGTGGTGGACGGGCTGGTCAATAATATCAGGATATTGGCGCGGAAAGCCAAGGACTTCGCCGGGTAAACGACAGCATGCTAGGGCCCAGGGGTGCCGCGGTCACCCCAATACGCATACTATGGCGAGAGAAAGAGCTGGCCGTCGGCACGTGCTTTACTCGGAAAGGGGGCGTACAGATTGTTGCTTCAGAACTTTGGCGGGCTTTTTTTGTCGCACAGTTCTAATTCTTCTTCCGTTTTGTGGAACCGTTCCTCAGTTTTATCCCGCTGGAGGGAGTTTTGTTTTCTCTCGGCGTCATTAGATACCATCTGTTCTTGTTCTGGGACGGACAACAAGAGCTTGGGAGCACGGTGGAAAGAAGGGGCGCTTCAAAGGCATCAAAATATACTTATTACCCTCTCTCTCCGATATGGGCGCCGTCACACGCCGTTTGTGTGTGTTTTTCAGGGGTAGGTGTACTCTCGTGGGACTTGGACGGTTGATGGCCACACTGTGCTTGATGAAAAAGGTGACGCTGGTTACGGAAAGGTTGTGGTACTCCGATAGGTTAGGGGCAACAAGATCCATAACCGGATCGTCTCACGTCTCATCACGCTCGTATTGCGAGCTCACAACGTGGGTCAGGGGTGTGAGCCAAAACAAGCCGACCATCATCTTGACCGTTTCACTTTCCACTTGCTGGTCTCATAACAAGGTGGGGTTTGAGCTCCATTTCGAGATGAAGCTAAAGCTCAGCTAGAGAGACAGAAAATGTACTATCAAAATATGGTCGTGTCAGCTATCTCACCATGTCTCCCAAACTCAAAAAGCTTTGGTCAATATTCCGCGTAGCTGGGTTTCATCTGCCGAGCTCAGTCGGCCGTAAAAGGCCCCCTCGTGGAGACATGTATGATGCATTAAGTCGCAATGACCCCACCCTCGGGGAAGCTCAACCGTTCCACGCAATACCACGCGACTTTTGCAACATATCACATGTCTTGATGGGCACTTATATTTAGTCTAGTTGTACGCACGATCCCAACCATCTTCTTCCTCGTTCACATCTTACCGTCAAACCTATCAACCCCAGCAAACCACACCAGATAACCCAAACAGACATCAACAAAAAACACCATCATGGCCGCCATCAAAACCGTAGCCGTCCTCGGGGTACGCTCCCCCACTTCCCGATCATCATAACCCACCTCACTAACACCCAACCCCCTAATCACCAGGGCACAGGCAACCTCGGCCCCTCCATCATCCGCGAGCTCCAAAACGCCGGCTTCACCGTCACCGCCATCAC
The DNA here is from genome assembly GCA_039881045.1 of Chaetomium olivaceum. Taxonomy (NCBI): domain Eukaryota; kingdom Fungi; phylum Ascomycota; class Sordariomycetes; order Sordariales; family Chaetomiaceae; genus Chaetomium; species Chaetomium olivaceum. Next base: position 135,979 of record JAYWVB010000062.1, on the reverse strand, counting down.
CCGCTCCAACTCCACCTCCACCTCCACCTCTAACCTGCCCCCCAACACCCCGACCCTCACAGCGGACTACACCTCCCTCGACTCGCTCAAGTCGGCCTTCGCCGGCCAGGACGCCGTCGTCTCGGCCGTCGCGACGCAGGGTGTTGCCGCTCAACGGACGGCCGTCGATGCGGCCGTGGCGGCCGGGGTGCGGCGGTTTGTGCCGTCCGAGTTTGGGATCAATACGCGGGCGGTGAGGGAGAGGCCGATTGGGAGGATTTTGGCGGGGAAGATTGGGGTGGTGGATTATTTGGAGGGGTTGGTCAAGGAGTCGGGGTCGGAGGGGAGGTTCAGTTGGACGGGGGTGTCGACGGGGTTGTTTTTCGATTGGGTGAGTTTGAGTAGCAGCTGCTTGTTCCATTCTTTTTTTTTGGGTGTCTTTCTGGTGTTGGGTGGATGGATCTCTGTGGGAGTGGGATTGGGTTGGTGTTGGTGATGGCTGGCTAACTCGATCTTAGGGCCTCGAGCACAGTGGGCTGGGCACCGTCAACATCAAGGACAAGACCGCCACTGTCATTGATTCCGGCGATGAGAAGTGGTACGCGAGCACCCTCGCGCAGATTGGCAGGGTCGTTGCGGGCATCTTAGAGCACCCCGATGAGACGGCGAACAAGTACATCTCCACGGCCTCCTTCAACCTCTCGCAGAACGAGTTGATCGCGGTGGTGGAGGAGTTGACGGGGTCGAAGCTGGCAGTCACGAAGATCAAGTCGGCGGATCTGCAACAGACAGGTGAGACGAAGCTCGCGGCGGGTGATTACTCGGCGTTTGTGGACTTGTTAAGAGCGCACAACTCTGCCGATGGCGCGGGTAACGGGCTGCCGGAGGAGAAGAGTGCAAACGGGTTGGTTGGTGTGCCGTATGAAGATGTAAAGGAGGTGGTGAAGAGTTGGTTGAAGCGGGAGGGGGCACTATAAGCATAACGAAGTTCCCGCAAGCCAAGGGGTTATGTGCTAGAGTCTAGGAAAGAAGCCTTTGCAACGTTTAATCGTACTGTTGAGTCTCAACGTTTCCTGGTGACATGGTTCTGGTCATATTTGCGCTGGAAACCTTAAAGTGGTCCTTTTGTAGACATGGGAATGGGAGCTTGTATTTGAGGAACATGGACGTTAGAAACAGAGAACTCGGCAGTTCTAATTCAAAACCTGCTATGAAGCGCCTATCATGCCTGTACAACGCCAAACAAAACGCCTATGCAATGCTCGCCCTCTTTGATTTACACCAGCCCCAACGCCAGTATTATCCAAGAAACACCAAAACAACACACTGCTGAACCGTTGATGACGGGCCACGGGCACCGGACCTATCACTCATCTAAAACATGCTAACCGTAACATATCCGCTGCAACACGGTTAGCACAAGAGACCACTCAGTTGGCAAAAACAGCCACATACCTCGCGCCTTTCCATGAAGTCCTCATAAAACCCATTCCACAAGTCCCTTTCCACACAATATTCCACCCCATCCCGCACACTACACCCGGCTGCTTCTGCCCCCGCAACTTCTTCGTCTCCAACCACGGCTTCGGTACAGGCCAGTCAGAAAAATGCAGGAACTTGCCTCGTTGAACACGGCTACCGGATCCCACACCTCGCTCTCGTCGCCTAGGTACTTGGCGTGCTCACCCTCCTCCCACCGAAAGACCTGCGTAAGCAAATCATACGGCCGGTGCGGTAGCACCAGCGCAGTGTCGCCGTACAGGTAGTTGAGGATCTCCATGTCGTAATCGTCGCGCCCCGCGGTCTCGACCTTGGCCATGACACGCGAAAACTCGTGCTCGCTCGGCTCGGCGAGCACTACCTGGGAGGAGAGGATCTTGGTGTCGGGGTAGAGCCAGTAGGCGCGCGGCATGGCGACGGGGCAGGAGGGGAGTAGGAACAGCTCGTCCATGTTTTGGAGGACGACCGAGTCGGAGTCAAGGGATAGAACTCGCTTGTACTGGGTTTGGTTGAAGGCGAGCAGTTTGGTGAAGGACTCCGCCCAGGTTCCTAGGTAGCCCCTAGTCAGCATACAACTCGGGACAGGGTTGTGAGGAAAACGTACTATCACCCCCCGGACGAGACTGGACCTTGATGGGCACAAGCTTGGCACCATATTCATCGCGAGCCTTGATCAGCAGCCGGCCGTCAGGGTTCGATGCCGCGTTTTGGTCCAACATGTACGATGGGTACATTATGACGCGATCGGCACGGCTACCGACGTGCTGCAGTCGCTCGAGAAACATGACCGAATTGCATAGATACTGACTGTTGGTCACGTACTGCGTGTAGGCGAATTGTGACCAGTCAACTGCACTGTCGTCTACCGGCGTGCTGCTGCCTCCTTTGCTCCACGTCGCCGGAATGCTGGAGAGTGCATCGTAGCGGTGACCGAAAACGACGTAGATGCTGAGGAGCAGGGTTGTAGGGAGCAACAGGCGCAGCTTCCGTGATGACAGGATATTGGTGACCTTGACGGCCGTGGAATCACCAGTCTTCATGTCGTTGGCAGTGGCTGGGCCTGTTTGTGGCCAAAAGCCTTTGAGAACCTGGCCAGGCATGCTGAGATCGATGGTGCGTGTTGGGCAGCCTCGCCGGTCCAGGCGGGGTTGGTTCAGCTTTTAAAAGGAGGATCAGCCCCAAAAGCGCCTCTCACCAACAGGGGCTGCCGCCATGGGCCCCGGAGGCGCAACCAACGTCGAACCAGAGGCTGACACACCAAATGCTCGTTCACGGCGAGCTATGCCTAAAATGCCACCAGGGGCGGCAACAGGGCAGCATTCCGGTATTATCCCGCATGCTGTTGGGTTATGGACTGGGCATGAAACCTGCTACCATTTCGGTTCCAGACTGTCGGGTTCAGCAAGCCCATGAGCGTCGAGTCTCCCGGGCGCCAAGGGGTTCGGAACTTGGGCAGCGAGGAACCGCGTCGCCTGAATGACCAATCGCAACGTTTGTGTAACCGCCCACTCGATAAACGCGGCTCTGAATCCCTTCCCTACTCCACATAACAATGTCGTGTTCTGGTGTTCGTCGGCAACAACAACATGGATCACGGTGCCGAAAGGCCGAACGCCGTCTGTCCAACGACACTTTCCATCGTTGGTTCCATGCACTTATCCGGACAAGGGTAAGGGAAATGGGAAAGGGAAGGGGACTGGAAGCAAGGTTTTACCATCATGGGGTGCAGGACTGGGAGTCTGTTGGCCCCTTTAAGTGATCCAGCCTTCTCCTCTCGAGCGGTCTTTTCCTGGTGTCGTTCCCCTTTGAAATCCTCCATTCTTCTTTTACACATCGCAGAATTTACGGGATAATAATGCCTGGATAAGACATTTTTTGCAATGTTATCCCCGTCTAGCTTCTTCACGTTGTCTCTGGTCGTCTTTGGGCTCGCGTTCGCCGCAGAACCAAGACAGGCAGTATGGTCCAAGCAAGCCTTTGGTCCAGATGGGCCCTGGAACGCTGTCGAAGTCTCCATCGGTTCCCAGCCCAACATTGCCCTATTCCCAGGTCGCATGTTCCACACATACGTCACCACGTCTGACTATTGCGCTTTCAATAACTCAGTGCCTCACTGCGCCTCGGGGACCTACCTCAAAGACGAAATCGTTACAGGATCGAGTAACGGCGACCTAACTCGAAGGATATCATACAGGCCGGAAACCCAACTGTTGACCGCGGGCATTGAAGCCCGTGGGCTTGCCAACATGTTTCTCGAGACCATGAGCATGCAGTTTGAGACCAACATCGTCCAGGTCAAGAACCACTCGATCGCCCTGATCGAGTCCAAATCTCAGATGTTTGCCTATCCCGATGGCACTCTCTACCCTATTTTCACTGGCTGTCTCAGCATCGGCGCGCCCGATCGGCAACAAGTCTTCACCGGCATGGGCGCGATCCCAACCGTCAACGCCAGCATGATCCCTTGGGCGCTCGAATCCGCCGGCGAAACCCCGTCCAGCTCCTTCGGCCTGCACTACGGCTCGGCCGGTGTCACCGCCAAGATGCCCGGCTCCCTCCTCTTCGGCGGCTACGACCGCAACCGGGTCATCGGGCCCGTCCTCACGCTCGATGCCGACCTCCGCAACCCGGCCACCCTCCAAGATATCTCCCTCCACGTCATCAAAGGCACCTCCCCCTTCCGCCGGGCCTCAACCACCGAAACCGACACAGCACCACCCAGCACCATAACCGGCCTCCTCACCCAAGGCGACGACACCACCACCCGCCGAGCAACCACCCTCCCCGTCATCCTCGACCCCTGCTCCCCCTACCTCACCCTCCCCCGCGCCACGTGCGACTCCATCGCCTCCCACCTCCCGGTCACCTACAACGCCACGCTCGGCCTCTACCTCTGGGACACCTCTTCCGCGCGCTACGCCCTGCTCGTGTCCTCCGCCTCCACCCTAGCCTTCACCTTCATGTCCAGCACGAGCAACACCCAATCCCACACCATCCACGTCCCCTTCCCCCACCTCAACCTCACCCTCTCGCCCCCCTTTACGGACCACCCCGTGCCCTATTTTCCTTGCTACACGGGCGGCGCCCCGGACGGGACGTATGCGCTGGGCAGGGCGTTTTTCCAGGACGCTTTTTTGGGCGCGAACTGGGAGCGGGGCACGGCGTGGCTGGCGCAGGCGCCCGGGCCGAATATACCGGCCGGGGTGGACGCGGTGGGCGTGGAGGCGGGGGATGGGCCGGGGATTGAGGGTGGGGGGAATGATTGGGGGCGGTCGTGGGAGGGGGTTTGGAGGGTGTTGGAGGAGGGGGATGTGGCGGGTTTGATGGGGCATGGGGACGTGGGTACTACTGCTACGGGTACGGGTACGGGTACGGGTACGGGTGGTGGGAGTGGGGACGAGGGTGGTGTTGGTGGTGGTGGTGGCGTTGGCGACGGGGAGGGGGAGGGAGTTGCTGGGTTGTCGACGGGGGCGATGGTGGGCATTGGGGTTGGGGTGGCTATCGTGGGAACGGTGTTGGTTGGGGTCGCTGGGACAATGTTGTGGAGGAGGCGGAGGCCGGGGCAGGTGACGCAGGTTATGGCTCCTGAGCTACCGTGTGAGGGTGTGACTCCGTTGTCGGTATACAGTGAACAGCAATTATGGGGCGAAATGGCCGGATGCGGTCTGGATGGAACCCTCAGAAGCACCGGCTACACATAACGCGATATATGAAATGCCTGGCGATCGCCCAGGGAGGCATACCAGTACGAGCTTGGGCTTACAATAATCGCGATTTCCCAATTTGGTGGAGATGGCGTTAATTAACATTCTGCTTTGTCCAATGGCCTTTTTGTTCTTCACATACTTCATGAACCACCGGAAGATTAATTAAAAGATTTTGTTATTTTGGGTTGGCTGTTGGTTGGGTCCCCCCAAACACTGGTGTGCAACCCAAGAGGACGGGAGGACATCACGCCGCCCGATTGTGAGTATACGGATCAGCCCGATCTGGAGACTACAGTTTAGTCGCAGACGAGTGGCAGATATGTGTGCCAAGAAGGTGGCAAGTGGCAAGTGGCAACAAGTCCGCTACAGATGTGAGACTAAACCACGTCTTCGTCTAGACGAAGAATCTGGTTATGGTTCAGAAGGTGCCCCTGATATCTACCTCAAATCTGGATTGAATACCTGCCTAAGGTACTAAGGAGAGCTGGACCAGGGCCCCACTCGGGCTGGCTCCCCCCGGCAGCTAGGCGAAGCTTTGCGCCCTCTGCGTTGATTTGAGCGAAAATCGAGCTGGGACTCCGGAGGTGACTTCGTCCGACGATCCCAGTCGAGTTGCTCCGCCAATGACACCACAGCTACACCAACGACCAACTCACATGCCACGGAGGTTTACAGCAATACTTGGCATCCGGAAGAACCAGTCTCTGTACTGTGTATGGACAAGACGCGTAGAAGCCATGGACGGTACTCTGAGGAATGCGTATAAGTAAGTCCCTGGTTGCCCTTGGTGAACCCGAGTATACCACACCAACTCAACACAATCTCCCGAAAAAGCAATGCGTGGCCCACTGCTCCTTCTCTCGTGCTTAGCTAGCCAGCTCGGCTCTGTGGCTGCTGCATCCTTGGATGATATTTGTACGGTTGGCTACTGTACTCTGGGCGCTGGGTAAGATGGCAACATTCCCATTCAAAGAACACGTTGTTGATGATGCGCAGTACTTCCGGAGGCAAAGGTGGGGAGACCGTCATCGTGTCAACCCTTGAGGCCCTAGAGAGCGCGGTTGCCGGGAACGACCCTCGTATTGTCGTCGTCTCAGGTACCATTTCCGGGGCAAAGAAAGTGCTTGTTGGAAGCAACAAGTCGATCATAGGTCGTGGCGGCAGTGCGTCGGCATCATTCATTATACCATCGCTGTATCAATGCTGACAGGTCGCAGAAATCGTCGGCGTTGGCCTCTCGGTTATAAATGCGACCAACGTCATCATTCGCAACACAGTGCACCAGAAAGTGCCGGCGACGTTCGAAGACATGATCACGATCAAGTACTCTACGAACGTTTGGATTGACCATCTAGACTTGAGCAACGACAGAGACCACGACAAAGACTTTTATGACGGCCTTCTCGACGTTACCCGAGCCTCGGTGAGTAAAGCTTGGAGTTTGTCGAGAATGCAAGCTTATATCGGAACAGGACTTCGTCACCATCTCCAACACTTACATGCACGACCACTGGAAGGGCTCCCTAGTCGGCCACTCCGACAACAACCAGGCCGAAGATACTGGCCGCCTGCACGTCACATACGCCAACAATCACTTCTTCAATCTCTACAGCCGTGGCCCCAGTTACCGTATCGGCACGGGCCATCTTTTCAATAACTATTGGAACCAAGTGGAAGATGGGATCCGTACGCGCGTTGGTGCCCAGCTGCTCGTTGAGTCGTGCGTGTTCGAGAACTCAAAGGATTGCATCATCGCAAAGGACGGGTATGCCGTAGTAAGAGATGTTGATCTGGGCACTGGCACAAATGAAGCGCCGTCTGGTACGCTGACGAAGGTGCCATACGCATATACACTCCTCGGATCTGCAAAGGTGAAGGCAGCCGTCGTGGGTGTTGCTGGTGCGACGTTGCAGTTGTGATTGGCGGCTTTCAGCTGTTATTTCGAGTACGAGCGAAGCTAGTCTCAAACTCTCAATCTCCAGACTTGTTGGGTGGAGCTAGTTTGTATTGAGACTCGTTGTGGACTAAGCTCGTTAGGTACGTAGTTGTGGGTTGATGCACAACGATTTAATAATGCTCGCAAAAGCGCCTGTGAATCTGTTGTTATATGCGTGTCCTTCTCCAGTACTGTGTCCCGTGCATGTTATACTTCCTCACAGACAAAAGTTGATGCAATCACATCGTGGGATACAAAGATGAAAGTGGTGATGTTATCGGGGGGAGTTCGGTCACCGGCCGGACCAAGCCTGCGTTCCGCCCCCCTACCGTCTGGCCCAGGTAGCCAGCAAAATCAGGGGTTTGTAAGTGTAGGATCCATCGACCACGTCTAGTGGAAGAGAGTCCGGGAGGGGCTGTGGTCAATCAGAAGAAAGGGGGCTGGGACGCTTCAACAATGAAGAAAGATACACAGACAATGTCCATCTAAGAAAGGCTAGCTTAGGACACTATCTCCGACGTCCGCTCCGAGTCCTCAGCAAGTTCATCGCGATCGCCCTTGTTAGAAGTTTGCTCTATTACTTATCAGATTGAACCCCGACTCTCTCAAAGGCGTGGACTCCGAAACATCACGAAATCAGATCATGGTGAGAAAAGTAAGTGTTACCCCGCATCCCGGCATATAGCTGCAGGAAGGCCTCGGGACGTGAAACTCATAAGGGATGCAAAGAACACGTTCTGGATCCCAGGGAAGCCGAGAGCCGACAAGAGCACCTTTTATAACGACCTTCGTCAGCCGACACATATATCGTCGTTGAATTGGCGCACCCTTTGGAGGAAACCGCGCTCTCCTGCTCCATCGTTACTTCCTGTTCCACGGCCAGTCGACGCAGCGTTCGAGAAAGGGGTTACTGTACACGTTGTTTTCCCAGTTGCTCGATCAGTTGCTCAAAGAGAAGGCCTATTTCACGGTGCAGGAATTACTGCATGCTGAATGCCATAACGGAAGTGGCATATCTCATCATTTAGGCGGCGGGCTCCGTGGCCGCAAATTAGTTAGTGAGATTCTTGCGTTCCAATCAACATGGTTTCCATTACCAGTTGGAAAATCTGCGTTGATTGATTTCCGTCTCAAAGTCCCGATCGTCTTCAAGAGCATGGGGTGCAAGCTTACGGAGCAAGCTGGGGACGGGGCAATCTGAGCGGCAGAAGAACTTGAGAACAAAGGGGAAAGCATTGCCCAGGGGATCGCGGACCTATGGCAGCCGCACATTTAAATTGAAGCGCTCAATTCAGTTTCTGTTCAAATAGATTGATCCATTTCAAAATATAGCCGTCCAATATCTGAACCGCGAATGCGAAGCCCAAACGCTTTTGAGTTGGTGACTTGAGGCTCATTTACAACAAGCGCCTCTTACAGCCAGCGGTGAAAGTTTAACTCACCCGATGAGCTATATTACGTTTATCAATCCCCCCCTCCCTGCGCAGGTAAGCTGGCATAGACATATGCAGACTGGCCGAGGCTAACCCACCTTACCTAGTTTCCTCTTTTCACCCCTTCCTGGTCCCATGCTGTTGTCCTTACTTTTCTTGCATCTTGTCTTCAACCCCACGCCCTGGGTGAATTCCATGCCAGGCCATAGCGTGGGGGCCGTCGCATGGTTACGGCACTTCATCCGAAAGGGCAGCTCGAGAACCCGGGATTCCGGGAAACGTCCTTCCCACAAGAACACAGCAGCAACTCAGCCCGGGCTGTGGTAGGTGGTACTGAAGAGAAGAATGGGATGCTTGGCGGCACCTTGATGGCCACCTCCGCATCGTGAGGGGGAACCAACCAACAGTCATAACGTAAAGCCATCAAGGTTCTCAGTCAGGCTTTTCAAGAGGAATTCCCACCTTCTTTACTGTCATCGCTTCTTTAACCAATCGTTCCATGTGGTATTATCTGCAGCCCGCGGGAGTGCCCTTGTCCCCAGCCACAGACACCCACATCATCAGCTCATACAGAAGCGTCATCCTTGAACGCCAAGTGAAGCCTTACCTATCCTCCTGCCTTGGAATCCTGAAAGGAACCGGGTTTGCTTCCACTTTGGAGTTTAGAGAAGCAGATCGAACTGGCGAATCGGTTGTACCACCACACTAGGGGAAAAAAACACACCGAGGACCTTGTTTTCCAGCCTCGCCTCCATAATGCCGAGAGAAGCCCCCCACAGACGAAAAGGTCGAAGGGTTCGGCTTCAACTATTTATTTGAGGGCTACTACCCAACAACAGAGTGAAGGTTACACAGTGATTCCTGTCTCCTTTCAACGACACAACTTACACATCACCCACCATGCGTTCCCCATCCTCTCCGCCGTATGCCTCCTCGCGGCCGGCTCATCAGCCCTCCCCGCCTCCTCCGCTCAAAACACCGCAACTCCCACCTCCACCGCCTCCGCCAGCTCAACCCCCACCGTCTACGACTTCACCGCCGGCGCGGTACCCGCCTTCCCCATTCACTCCTCGTGTAACAGCACCTTGCGACGACAACTGGAGCGCGCGCTGGACGAGACGGTCGAGCTGGCCGCCCACGCGCGTGACCACATCCTCCGCTTCGGCAGCGACTCGCCCTTTGTGCAGAAGTACTTTGGCGCTACCAACGACACCAATGCCACCACCCTCGTCTCGACCGCCACGCCGCTGGGCTGGTTCAGCCGTGTCGCGTCCGCTGACCGCGGCGACATGACCTTCCGCTGCGACGACCCGGATGAGAACTGCGCGACGCAGGACGGTACGTTCCCCTTTTCACTTTTTCGTGACCCTGACGCCCCCCTGGAGCTGCTAGAAGCTGACCGAATACCAACAGAATGGGCGGGTCACTGGCGCGGCGCCAACGCCACCCAGGAAACCGTCATCTGCCCGCCCTCCTTCGCCAAGCGGCGCTGGCTGGACTCGGTGTGCGGGCTGGGCCACACCGTGGTCGGCTCGCCGCTGAACACCTTCTGGGCGACCGACCTGCTGCACCGCGTCCTGCACGTGCCGCGCATCAGCGAGGGCGTCGTCGAGCACTTTGCCGAGGACTACGAGGGCGTGGTGGAGCTGGCCAAGAGCGACCCGGCCAAGTCTGCCATTGATAGCGATACCCTGCAGTACTTTGCCATTGATGTGTATGCATACGATATTGCGGCGCCCGGGGTGGGCTGCACCGGGGAGGAGGTGGAGGAGTAGGGTTGTTACTTTACTTCTTATTTAGATGAGTTCACGAGGAAGTATAGACGCTAAAAAAACAGTTTCTTCTAACTAGCTAAAGGGAAGTGGCCAACATAGACTATTATTACATGTATCTCCTTTCTCTCAGCCCTCCTTGCACCCTACGCCATCCCAACAGCTCCATCATTCTCTCGGCGTGATTCTCCACATGATTACGTCCACGCACAGCTTAAAGTTCGAAGTAGATCCTCTCTGTGTTCCCTCTGTTCGCATAGTAAAAGTGCTTCTGATGCTTCGTAGACCAGTAGTACGGCGTCAGTCTTTCGACTCCGGCAACATTCTTTCCAAAATACCCAATCGCAGTGTCTTCTCCAGAGCTTGCCGAACCGGTTTGAGCCAGAGGTTTACCGACATTGTGCTAGCCCGCGATGGCGCGGGGGTTGACCATGCTGAACCGGGCCGTGGCGCCTCGCGTGAGGCCGGCATGGCGGCATTGCTGCCGGTACTGGCAGCATGTCACGAATATGCCAACAGGTGGGGTCTCCGGGAGCGGCGCGGGATGCTCCGGACCAATCGATAGATGAACCAATCAGAGGAGCCGCAGAGGTGATCAGTGAGCTCAGTTGAAGGAAACTACTGAGCACACTGAGCACCTCCAGCGAAGCCACCAATCAGGGAGCCTGGTCCGTACGAAGGAGATCAGTGAGCTCAGTTGGAGGGAACTACTGAGCACACTGAGCACCCAGGAATTAGATAGTATATAGTCACTCGTTCTGGAGAGCTCTGGGAGTTCTCCAGTTAGCAATCACAACTACAGTTCGCTACAAGCTCGAGAGCCTACTGTTGAGACAAGTCTTTGTTGTGCACCTTTTGGCTGCACCGAACCTAGTACCTTTGCAAGACACCTTCAATCAGACTGAACCCTAACAGGACGAGGTCCAGGAGAGGTTCGTCACACAGCACCGCTACCCGCTCCTAGCAGCGCCCTTACCGTCACCACACTCCTCATTAATATGTACGTAAGAACAAACTAGTCCCTGAGGAAGACGGCCACAAGCTCTAAAAACCAACTGTTTCATCCTCGGTCGAGACCTAAAGCAGATGCCCGGCCACAGCGACATCACCGTCGTCCAAAACAACTGACCTGGGCCGTTGGCCACACCCTGCCACGGTAGGTAGGTGACCTGTGGTTAGCCTTCCTGACGCCAGTAACTTCCGTAATTAGATCGAAACGGCCGCGGCTAACTTGGTGTGATTCCATGTTGGCTCAGGGGTGAGGCAAAGCACCCACGATAAAGGCCAATACTGGTTTCGCACCGAGGTCGAACGAGGCCTGTTTGCATGCAGCCGCTCTAACATGTCCCGGCTGAGCTTCGCCGCGTAGCAAGATTAGTTGCATGAGGTGATGAACAGGTAGAGGTACGGGTGGGGTACTTGGCTTTGTTTGGTCACGGGGAGCAGTTGACAGAGGTTCGACACATCTGCCAAAACGATGAAGCAAACAGGCTGGGGAGTTCCAAAGTATGTTAAATTGTTGATTAACTAGATGTACCTAGGCAGTCATCGCACCTAGAGGATGTGGGTATTTGAGCCAATTCTTTATCGGATTAGCATTGAGCAGGGAGGCGGAAACAATGTTTTCGAAATGACTTTTGACTTTTCAGCCCCGACTCGTGGGCGCAAAGTTGCTGCGCCATATCAGAGGCACGGTCTGCGGTATACCGAGCACCTGTTGGTTTTGAACATCATCACCCACGGGCCAATGATATACGACTAAACATCGAATTTCCGCGCACCGTAAGGTATGCTCTGTCGTACTATATACCACGCACGCCAAAGACACAGACCGTGCCTCGGCTGAAACAGGCGGGTGGCCTCCGTGGTGCCCTAGCTTTCTTTCATGTCTAGATACATACTGTACCTACGGCAGAAGCCCTCCGAGTCACAGCTCCAAGCCCCTCTATCGACACCGTTCTTTGTGCTTCCCAACATCCGACTCGAGAAATGACTTTCTGAAACCAGTCACTTGCCCGTTTTAATTTCCATCGCGACAAACTCACACAAGTGCAACGCACTAGTGATTAGGTAGTCTCCCCCTTCCCACCTCCAGCAGGAGACCAGAGCATAACTGTATTCCTGCTCCCAAATCCGTTTCGCCTCTTCTACCTGGTAGGTACCCAACATGCGGCAATTCTTTTCCAAGTTCGACCTTGCCGCACGAATGCGCAGTCAGTCACCATCGGCTCAGCATTCCCAAGTCATCCCAGCGGTTGATGCGGCCGAGGCGGGGCTCAGTTGCTCTGTCCAGGGCCAGAATTTGAGCCACGAGGCGGAAAGGCTACCCCAAGAACAACCGCTGCCAGCACAACATGGCAACGTCGATGACCCCGTCCCGGGAAAAACGTCAAAGAGACCCTCCACCCGAGCTTTGCCAACCACGCCCACGCTAGAAACCTTACCAGCCGAGCTTCGGAATGAGATTCTGTCCCACCTCGCCGACCTCAACGACCTAAGAGCCGTGGTGCGCGCCTCTCCTGTGCTCCACCAGCAATACCTTCTTAGCCGCCAGCATCTCCTAGGACAATGCCTAATGGGAACGCTCGGAAGCGTGCTCGTTGATGCTTATGTCCACCAAGGTTCATCCGCCATTGCCGAGCAACGCTTTGCGGGGCCGCATCGTAGCTCCCGATCGGCAATGACAGCGGTCATGGAAGACTACGGTGAACTCCGCAGGCTAAGTCAACCTGCGTGTCGTGAAGATCGTGTCTTGGAGCGTTGCGGCATAGATGATCTAACCAACATGGCATCGTTTTATCTGGCGGTTGTGCAGCCTCTGGTGATGGACTGTGCGACTCTCTTTCTGCAGAACCTGGGAGTCGAAAGTCCACCCGAACTCGGTTCGTTGCGTGATATAGAAAGAATCCGGCTCCTCCGAGCGCTCTATCGTTTCCAGATCTACCAAGACTTATTTGCCACCGATAGAACGATGAGCTGGTATTCCGATTCCGGAGAGCCAAGCGCCTTCTTTAGCATCTTCCGCCCGTGGGAACTTGAGGAGGTTCACTGCATAGACCACCTCGTCAGAGCCAGATACGACCGGATCTTTGACGATATCAAATGGGACGTCCACAAAACGAACGCCAGGTTTGGGAAGCGCACGAATCTGATGACACCGAAGGGCGCATTTGACCTCAACGAAAGGTGTAGGTAATCCCTCCCTTTTTCTTTGATTTATTGCTTACTTCCGGCCGCAGATATCCGACAAGCCCTCTTAGACGGCACTATTTCACACGGGCTGGGACTCTTCCAAGCCGTCACCAAAGTGGCCGATCGCGAAGCCCTAATCCGGCTTATGCAGCAAAACATGACCCGGTGCTTGGGTGAACCTATTCCAGAGGCTATGGTATGGTTGAACTCGGAGATTCGGCGCCATCTTCGCCCTTCAGAACTTGACCAGATTGAGGAGGCACAGCAGAAGATGCCATTTTTTAACGACGAGGAGAACGCGCCACCGCTGGCGTGGGTCATTATCTGGCGAGGCAGATACAGCAACATGTACGGGGATCTTATTCCGTCCGTTCTGCAAGATTGGGGGTATGTCTTCTGGGGCGTGCAGCGGCTTACTGCCAGGGGAGGGGAAATGAAGAGACAACTACGGTTGGCCTGGTCGGAAAGGTGGCCTGATCGGGACCCAAGAGACGAGTAATCGAGTGCTTGGGCAGTGTGCAAAGGTAAGGAACCCGTTACGATTCTAATGTGGAGAAATAGGCACTAATTCATTCTAAGCATCTACGAAATAAACGAGCCGGTTCATCCCCCGTCAAGTATATACATGAAATCCGCGAAGGTTCTAAGCAAGACTAGGTAGTTTTCTTCTCAGACCCTTTTAACCCACTCCCTCCCCCCGATCCAAAACACCTCGTTACCCACAAAGCCAAGAGCTTTTCTTAGCTCCCTAGCTGATGGTCATGACCTAACGGAAATCGGATGCAATTACAATCAGGGTCAATAAATAAAGAGTCACGGTTTTGGGGGGGTTTATATTCTCCCTAACCTGCACTTTCCTGTATTTCTTTTGCATTTCTTAAAAGACTGTTAGTGGTGTTTATCTCCGAGTCATGAAGCCGACTTTCGGCGATTTTGTGTGAGATTTTAGCACTGACGCTTTATTTTGTGACTACAAGTTTATCTGGTGAGGCGGATACCGCAACATGTACCGGACATGATTCTGTCCGTGCTCCAAAGATTGGGGGCATGTTTTATGTGCAGCGGTTTCCTGCAAAGTGAAGGAAAATAAAGAGACGGCTACGGTTCGGACGGGCCTGATCCAGGCCCAAGAGACGTGTAAGCAAGGCCAGATGGTTGGATGGGTATAAAGGTAAGGACCTTACCACGATTCAAAGGGATGTTGGAATACTGATTCATATACTGGAGCTTCTGCTGAAGTATGACCGGGTTTAAATCAACCCCCAAGTATATACATGAAGCTTTGGCAAGTAGACATCGAGGGAAGGGCACAGCTGTTATAAGAACGCTTTTCTCCCTCGGAACCTTTCCCGCCTAACCACCCCCCCCACGCTACCCCCTGTCCACAACACCCCGCCACCTAACAAGAACCTCTTTAGCTCTGGAGTGTCAGTACTCCAGGACGATATGGAAGTGCGTTGTATTCTCCCGACGAGCTCGGGTCGCGGCCCTTAAGGTCAAGGTTGTCAGTAAAGTTTCATTTGCCTCGATAATAACCTGATTTCTCACCTGGTAGAGCAGCTGCAGGTTGCAGGCGTCGACGGTGAACGTCTGGTCGGCGCTGACGCGTACCAGCTCGCCGTGGCTGATGTCGTTGGACCAGCTGGACCCGCCGTTGGCCTTGCCCGCGAAGGGGTTGCTCTCGGTCGCCGCGTTGGGCGTCCAGTCGCCGCCCAGGCTGGTCGCCGTGAAGGACCGGAAGTACCGCCCCTGGCTGCCAATCGCCTCGACGATCATGAGGTACTTCTGTTGGCCGTCGATCTTGTAGACCTGCACGGCTTCGAAGAGGTTGTTGGTGCTGTCGCTCATGATGATGGTCGATTGCGTGCCGAAGCTGCCCGGGAAGTTGCCGATCGGCATGCTGGCCCGGTAGATCTTGCCATTGTCGCCGCAGAAGAAGAGATACATGTTCTCGTCGTCGCCGATGACGGTCTGGTCGATGGCGCCCGTGCTGGAGCCCGTGATAGTGCCCTCGAAGAGCGGCTTGACGTCGGACCAGCCGTTCGGGTTGGTGGGGTCGCTCGACGTCTTGTAGGAGAAGGCTGTCGGACCCCATTGGTAGGCGAGCACCCAGATGTCCTTGGGGGCGAAGTGGAAGAGGGTGGGTGCCACGGTGCCCTGGCTCATCCCGTTCTGGCTGGCGGCGCCCATGTCCTCCCAGTTCTTGAACAGGCCGAAGTTCATCGAGCCCCAGTTCCTGCCGTCGTTGGTCGTCGCGTAGACGAGGTGCTGGCCCTCGTAGGGCGCGACGGTGAAGTCCTTGAGCGCAACCCACGGGCTCTTGGGCTCTGCGAGCGAGGCGGTCGACG
This sequence comes from Chaetomium olivaceum, assembly GCA_039881045.1. Classification (NCBI taxonomy): domain Eukaryota; kingdom Fungi; phylum Ascomycota; class Sordariomycetes; order Sordariales; family Chaetomiaceae; genus Chaetomium; species Chaetomium olivaceum. The sequence continues at coordinate 120,112 of JAYWVB010000062.1, read as the reverse complement.
TCCACTTGTAAGAGGAAGGAAGGTCGCACCCTTGGCTAGCGACGGTGCCCGCCGAAGCGAGAAGGGCGAGGCTGGAGCGTGTAAGTCTCATGGTGATGGTATTCGTTGGCGAGGGAAATGGGTGAAAAGCCGGTGACGGTTGTGGAGCAACACAGGAAAGTCGAGATAGGATCGAGCTACTGCCGGGTTTATATACCCCTGAGGACCCTGAGGCCCGAGCGGCTCCGCCCGGTTGTAGGTCTGTCAATCATTGCTTCCGGAAGCAGGATCGCCGCTTCGCCCAGAGGGCTGTCGGGGTGGCTTTCCGGGTTGTCATAACAAGCTATTCCTGGCAAGTTTCTCCACCAATATCAACACCAACGCCTGACGTTCTCAATCCGCGAGTAGTGCCGGCAGAGGTGTGCGGACCCGGACGCTTGGGAGTGCGGAGAGGGAACCGGGGAAACCCACTGACATGCGACATCCGGATATTAAACCGGCCCTATGACTGGAGCGCTTCTTCATCCCATGCTACCCTACAACGGCTGTTGATCGGCATTGTTTCATGCTCCGTTAAGCGCGCGAGAGCTGGCGACTCTTGGGTTGCACTCTTCAGCCTCGGCCCTCGGCGGCTTTTTCTCCATCACTCGTCGCCAGTGTCATATACATTCCCAATTCCGGAAGTTTTACTGATTTTCGTGTTGAACGCAGCCTAAAGGTTAAATGGAGGGGCATGGCGAGAGACGCTGCGGATCATTTCCCCCACGGTGATGATCGCTCGTTAAGGAGAGTAAACGAAGATCATTGAGCTGAGAATTGAGGGAGGCGGTGGAAGAATTTGGTATTCTATCGGTATGGCTTCGTCTGGCCCTGTTGCGATGCTCATCAGCAACGTCTTCGCTCTTCCTTTTGATAACATGTCACTGGCAATGCATATGCAAGGCCGTCGGGTTCTGGGTACGGCTCCCGGCGCAACTTTGTGCATCTGTTGTTTCAAGAAACATTACCACTTTTAACATACGTTTGCGCCAGGTGGCCATCACATCTATGACGCGAGACCGTACGCTACCATGGTTATCAGTCCGAGGAAAGGTCGGACCGCTGGTTTGAAACTAGTTGAATAGAGAACGTGACTAGGTACCTAAGCTGGTTCCTTTGTATAGATACCTATCTATGTATGTATGTACACATGGAAGTGTGAGCTGCAGGCGATGAGAATCACTCGCCCAACCCAATATTGCATCAGAGAACAACATTTCTACTATTATGGAATTTAACTTGAATAGTTAGGTAAACCATCAAAAACACCAGCCGTTGTAGCCCTTGAGATCTGGTATACATGTCCAGCGGGCAATCACATACACCAGATTTGTAGGCGGCGGTCGAAGGCTGAGGGGTATGGGGCCTTCAACAGGAGAATGCCTTCCCTTGAGCACCGGCCATACGGATGTAACAGTGAGAGTGGCGAGTGGCAGTTATGCAAAGCAAGAAACCAGGCATAGCAAGTTCCTAAACCTGCTTTTGTTGGTCGCCGGCCCGGTTGGGATTAGTTCCTCGCTTCCTCGCTTACCATCGATGGCTGGCATTGTACGCTCGCATTTGGCCTTGTCGGGGTTGTAGCCAAGCCAGCCGCTACCTCCTTACACGAACGCGAGAGGCGACGTTTGGTTTTCACCAAAATCATCAGCGCCGGTCCCACCAACCGGGTATCTAACCTGCCTAGGTAGGCAGTCTTAGCTTTTAGGGGTAGTTGCGATGAGACGGGGAGTTAAGGGCTCAACCATACGAAGGCTACCCGTAGTAAGATGTGGCATTGTCTGTTTGGTTCGAGGGACTTGCAGCATATTTAACATGCACTTCTGAAAACAAAGGGTTGTCTTCAAAGTTTAGTGCAAATATATAGGCCAGAAAACCTACACTGAATTATGGTTGCACACCGGCACCATATGGAGATGCCCCTTTATTCTATCAAAGGTCCTCGGATAAGAACGGGCTCCGGCGGGCGACCTGTCGGACCATTTTTGTTATATATATCATTCCTTGCAACGTGTTCAGAACCCCAGCGTAATCATGCGCAGCCGCATCAGCTCCCTTCAGCACCATTCTCGCTTTCTCCACTCACCCAACCGATCCGCAACCATCTTCTCGTCGTCCGCCCATGGCTGGTTTGTTTTACTCTCCGGACCGGTGGGGTAGGTTGTGCTGTGCTTTCGAGTGTGATGTGAAGGTGACAAGATCGGAGCCGAGTTCCTGAGTAGGTGTGGTCGACAGCATATAACCCCCTCGCGCCGAGGTACCCCCGGAATGCTTTCTCGATCCCCGCTACCTTACAACGGAATGCTAGCGCCCAAACTCTCGTACACATCGCATCTCGCCTTGCGGCCGCCCTCCCACTGCGCCGCCGAGGCCAGGCTGATGGCATTCCTCAGACCCGGCTCCGCGAACTGCGTCACCAACGGGCCCCACGGCAGCGGCGTCTGGTAGGCGGTGCCCCCGGTGGTGTTGAGGTTCATCAGCTGCGGCGCGTTGTCACTGTACGCGGGCCAGTTGGTCGCCGGGTGCGGGGCGTCGGGGTCGGCGGCACTGGCGCCGTTGGCAACCTGCGCGCTGAGGGACGGGTTGCCCGTCAGAACGAAGTTGCCCCAGATATGACGGAACGCCTTGGCGAAGTCGTTGGACTGATTGGGTGTTTGCGGGCCGAAGTAGCCGGCTACGTCAGAGCCGTGGAAGGCGTACGGCACGCTGTACTGGTAGAGGTATGAGGCTGACCCTGGGGCGGCGTAGGCGGATGCGAGCCAGTAGGCTGGGCAGGCGAAGGTGGCTTCGGCGTAGATGTTGTTGCCGCGCTGCTGCTGCCCGTTGGCGTCCTGCGAGACCTGGACGGCTGTGAGGCCGCTGACACCGTTTGTTTCAAAGTGCGGACCTCCTGTGGGGTTGGTGAGCTCGCTGTTGGGGTTGACAGCCAGAATGGTGTTGATCTGAGCCGGGTGAGATTGGGGAACTGCGCGCTTTGCAGCCAACCCGTGAGGTCGGTCTCGGTAGTGATGGTGGGGGGCACAAAGAGGCCACCCTCATTGGCGTTGTGGCCGACGAGCAGGCTCTGTCCGTTCATCTTCTTAGTGGCAAGCTGCTGGGTCGGGCGGTTCATAATGTAGCTGTTGTCCGTGACAGGCCAGAAGCCCCTAAGAGACTTGTTAGTATGGGGTGCATTAGATGGACTGGGAGAAAAGTCAAACTCACCAGTAACCGTAGGTTGACGCCTGCGTGACGGTGAAGCTGGCCTGCTGCAGGGTGTTGGTGTCCTTACCGACGAGGCAGTCGAAGACATTGCCCGTGCTGGGGCACCCGGCCGCCTGCGAGAAAGCATAATACTTGCTCGTCGGCTGGGGGTCGTCGTACTTGTACTGGAACGGCAGATACGGCGAGGCGGCAATGCCCTGCTTGTACAGGAGGTTGCCGAGATTCCCCTTGACAGCCATGCCGTGGTACATGACGGAGCCGCCGCCTGCCGACTCACCCGAGATGGTGACACGCGACGGGTCGCCGCCGAACTGGCAGATGTACAACTTCACCCAGGCCAGAACAAGTGCCTGGTCGAGGATGCCGGCATTGACGACACCCCGGCTCTTGACCTCGCTAGACGACAGCCAGCCAAAGGCGCCGAGCTGTGAATGGGAAGGTTAGCACCTGCAGTTTGTGCTTGGCAGCGGGAGATCACTCACCCGGTACTGCAAGGTCACAGCAACGAATCCCTTGTCATTGGCGTTGATGATCTCGGTCATGTCGTGGGTGCCATCACCAAAGCCATATCCACCCTCGTGGATGTAGACCAAGACGGGAAGCTTTGCGGCATTGGGTGGCGCATACACGTTGACATACAGACAATCCTCATTCCCAGGAATGAAGGCAGCACCGGGGACCGCGGGCATCGACTGCGGGCAGATGGGCCCGAAGCTGTTCGCGTCTGTGATGGGCGCATTCAGCTTGAGCGGCAGGGGCTGCGGGGGCTGCCATCTCAGGTTGCCCACAGGAGGGGCAGCGTAGCGAACTCTGGAAGAGGGAACCTTTGTGTTAGCAGCGCTGATCAGATCACCTACGCAAAGGAACAGACGAGGTGCTCGGACCCTTTCCAGTGGTTCAAACCTGTTGACGCGTTGTGATAGCCCCGGTACTTGGCATAGCCCAAGTTGACGACCAATGAGTCGCTCTGAGAACAGGTGAGGAAGCGTTTCTCCTGTGTCTGCTGCTGCTCCTCGGCCGCGGTGGCGTTGGCGATCAGATCCGAGACGAACAGACTAGCAATGTCGGTCGATCTCTCGTCTAGCGTGGCTGCAGCAATTGTTGCATCAGTCACTTGTGGAGCACATGAGACCAGCGATCCGGCAAGCACCAGGTTGGCAATCCACTTCAGGGGGCCATTGCGCGGGGGCGACACGCCAGAGTTGAGAATTTGAGACCTGTTTGGCAGAGAACTGTCTGGAGTTTTCCCAGCCACCAAGGAGCAGCCACCTGGTTTAGTTAAAACCTCGAGCAGAAGCCCATGAACGCCGACGGGAATTGCTGCGTGGTATGAACCCACCACGCTAATGGTAGCGAACCGTCGATGCTGACAACGTGGTACCTCCATTAATGACTGCAGTATAGCCGCGTGGCTGCTTGTGTAGTTAATGGAGCCCGGTGGCCGGATTCTTACGGCAGAACCGATGGGCCAGAATGGGATGGCTCCCTGCGGGGGGTCGATAGTCTGTGGACTCGACCCAAGATATTAACTAACCCTAATCTGTTCAGACTGCGTTTGGCGTTCTCAGGCGTGCCATTGGAGAGCTTTGCGACGCAACTCTCGACCTGCCTCGACCCGTCTTCTAGAATGCTACCTCTTGGCGGCAAGGGGTTCAGGGGTTCAGGGGTATGGCAGAAGATCCAATGCTAGAACATGAAATCCATACTTCGGACTTATGACTGACTGTGCTGTAACCATGCTGTGGTCTCGTGGCGACTACGAAGTTGTAAGTTATATCGCAGGGCAAAGAAACTCGGGTTGGAGCTTGCCTTTCGCTCAGTGTGGTGGGGTTGCACGCCGGATGATGGTGTGTGAAAGTGACAGGGCCGGCTGCGCGCACAGACGGAAACCGTGGGAAAGTGGATATTGCTTGTGTAAACTTGAAGTCTCCATTCTCATACCGGAGGACTCAATAAGAGGCTTGGGTCGTGATTCTCGACAGCCCTTTTCTGAAGAGCTTTCCCAACTGAGGCGATAGGGCTGCGCCACATCCAGTGTCAAACGACAGTCAGGTCACGAACTTCGTCTCCAGCGCCATTCAAGGGCGAGTTTGTGGAACGGGCGTGGCCCCTGAACCGCATGCAAGATGGGCCAAAAACGGCAATAGCGCAGACTAGTCCGCCACTAATGGTCTGACCGCACGCCCCTGAAGGTGTGAGCGGGACGAAAGGGATACCGTTCTGGGGGTGTTACTGAGGCCGAGGGACAGTAGTGTGGTGTTTCGGGCGCGCTTGGATCACCACTCTAACCAGGTTAGTGGGAGTTAATCGTCAATTTATGGGTGTCGTGTGCCGGAGCCTCCCCAAACACCAGCCTTCAATGTCAACTCCACAGCCGTGGCAGGCCATTCTTTCCAGGAATGTCCAGGAACTTGCCCCCGCTAAAGCTTGATCGCCTCCCCCCTCAGCTTTTGTCCCTCATGGTGTCTCGCTTGGACCTCTCTCATTCCCCGCATCTTCACTTGAAGATTTGGTACCGTGGCAGAGAACTTTGCTTGCTAAGGTTTAGCTTCAGATCGTGTTCCCACTTGGTTCACCTTGGGTTTGGGCGTGACCATGTGCCATGTGGCAAACAACCCATGGAGGATGGAGCTCAAATAGCTGGGAGACCCGGCGCCATGGGCCCATGGTTGTGGCGAGTGTTTTCGGACTTCGACTGAACCCTACATGTGGAACTGGCTTGAATTCGGTAGCCATTTGACTGGGTTTGGTTGGCTTTCTACGGGCTAGATCTCGACCCAGGAGCAGCATGGCTTCACCAGCAGCAGCGCTGCCCCCGAATGCGTCTGAAGACCAGAGAGCAACTGTAATCGGCTCGGTTGTCTTTTGCCTACTATGGTCGACCTTGATGGTCGGCCTGCGCCTGTGGACGCGCGGAGTGGTAATCAAGAAGATTGGTGTTGATGACTACCTGTGCCTTGTTGGGTTGGTGAGTGGGCGCCCCCCTATCAAATCCGATCAAACTGTGCTGACCCGGCTACCTAGCTCGTCACATACGGAGTCGGTGTTGCCATCGCGCACATGACCACCTATGGTCTGGGCAGACATGTATACCTGATGAAGCTGGAGCACATTCCGCTGTACCTCAGGGTAAGTCATCGATCAATGGAAGATCAGCGGGAGATCAGAGAGAGCCCTCACCCCATCTTGACGCTAACCACCTTGACCATGGCAGGACTTCTACGTCTCTATCGTGCTCTACTGCTCGGCCCTCTTCTTCATCAAGATGACGTTCCTCTTCCAGTACTACCGAGTGCTGGCGGTGCAGAGAATGAGGAAATATATATTGCGAGCATCGTTATCGTCGGTGGCTGGGCCCTGTCGCAGGTATTCGTCGGCATCTTCACGTGCAACCCGGTCTCGGGCTTCTGGGACTCGAGCATCCCCTCCACGTGCATCCCCAACATCCCGCAGTGGTACATTAACGCCGCCGGCAACATCATCACCGATATAGCTGTATTTGCTTTACCCCTGCCGGCAATCTGGTCCCTGCAACTGGCCAAGCCGTCCAAAATAATGCTCATGTGCATTTTCAGTTTGGGTTTCTTGTACGCACCGTCCCGCTTTTCTCCATCCCGTTCCCATATTCGACTAACACAACTTGTTCAGCACCGTCATCATCTCCATCGTCCGTATCCGCTACCTCAAGCTCTTCGAGGACTTCACCTGGGAGAACGTCGCGCCATCTCTCTGGTCACTTGGCGAGCTTACATCAGCTCTCACCTGTGCCTGCTTGCCCACCCTCCGCCCGCTCATGAGCCGCTACTTCCCGGCCTTTGCCTCCCAGGCCGGCCGTTCCGCCCAGGGGTACATGTACGCCAAGTCTGGTTCCGGCGTGAGGAGCGGCGCACGTAATGGGGCTGGAGCTGGGCCGTCCGCCCTCGAGTCCGGTCTTGGGGGTCTGCTGCTGCTGGGCGCGGCAGAGCACGGGGTGGCAGTAAGAGGAGCATGGATGATGGGGGCGACTCGATCACCGGTAGCGAGGTGGATCTTGCATGCTCCAAGATCGGGAACCCGTTCGAGGTCCATGTGGTGCGTGAAGTGAGGATGGGTGTCGAAAACGGGGGTGTACGGCGTCAGACGGAAATGGGAGTCAGGGGCTACATTTCACCTGCTAAGCCTGAGCGGGTAAGGTCGAAGGCATCTAGGGGGTTCTAGGTTCTACGCTTTGCTTTCGTCATGTTGATTATGATACCCAATGGGCGGTCGGTACATGGAAGGGCGGTTCAGGGCGGGCTGGGTTAAGAAATATAGGTGACATGATTCCAGTTACATCTCAAATCAAACTCACATTGACTTCACCTCCCTTTTTATTATTCAGCCTCCATATGATACGTCTTTTCACTATCCTCTCGATTACCAAGGGAGGAGATTCCCTTTGTGGGTAGCGACAAAGGGCTCGGAAATGTTCGCCCGAGATCGCTGCCTTTACAGTTTACACTGCGGGATTGCCTGCTGATTTTCTCAACGGCTAATTCCCACGACCTATGCCTTGCTTGCAAAGTCATCCATGATAACAGTGGAACAAGCTGGGGTGTACTACCTGTGGTATGCCCGAACTGTAAGTGGTTAGCAGATTGCTGCACTCTAATTCAAGTCATCTTGCACTATCCCTGGGTGATAGCTAGTCATTGTACAGACCTCTGACCAAAAAAAGGCGAACTCCGAAAAAGAAACACTCAAACAAGTGCCTGTTGAAATTTGAGGTAGAGAACTTGCAACAATTCCAAAGAGAACAGATGAAAAAAAGAACTCGAGCAACAGAACCAAACAAAACAAACCAAAGGTAAATTAAAGAAATCTTCCTTGGTTGTAACTTTTCTTTCGTTCTTACAACTCGAGATGGAGTCCGGAAGAGTGAAGGGTTTTGTGGTATGCAGCTAAAAGATTGATGTAGTAAGTTAAGCGGGAAAGCGAAACCTCAAATTATGCATGCATCCACTCAATTGACTCGCTTTGTGGCAGAATACACTGCTAGTCCGTAATAGGGCTAGCGCGTTGTGGCGCTCATCGCCGGCGGCAGGCTGAATATTTGGGAACTCGTCAAGCATTGGGAACACCAGAGCATCGAAACCTGAGCATCCATCGACATCATTCCCCGCTATCTCGAAACCTGTCAACTACACCATCTACCCAAGAACTCGCCCTCGTCGAGATAGTTGTGCCGGACATCTCACCCCATCAAACCCGCCAACGACCACAATGGGCAAGAAGAAGCGCGGTCACCCGGACGTCGAGGAGCTCCTGTCGCGACCATGGTGTTATTACTGTGCGCCTTCGCGAATCCCCGCATGCCGCTTTAAAAGCTAACTGATCCTATCATAGGCGAGCGAGACTTTGAGGATCTGAAGCTTCTCATCTCCCATCAAAAAGCGAAACACTTCAAGTGCGATCGATGCGGCAAGCGATTAAACACAGCTGGAGGTATGCAAGGAATCATGCTGAGCCCAACGCGCTCGTCTCTCCGCCTAATAGGCAAAGCATTGCTAACAATTGCGCGCCTCGCAGGTCTTTCCGTGCACATGAACCAAGTCCACAAGGAAAACCTCACAAGCGTCGAGAATGCGCTCCCGAACCGGCAAGGGCTCGAAATCGAGATCTTCGGCATGGAGGGAGTCCCCGACGACATCATACAGCAGCACAACCAGCGCATCATCCAGAACTTCTACACCGCCCAAGCCGAAAGGCAAGCCGCGACAGGCAACCCCCCACGAGGACTGTCCGGCGGTCAAGGTCCCGCCAAGAAGCTTAAGTACGAGACGCCCGAGGAGCTCAAGAAGCGGCTAGCCGAGCACCGCGCGAACGTCGCCGCCCAGAAAGCCGCAGGGACAACTGGGCCCCCATCGCTGCTGCGCCAGCCGATGGACAAAGCCCAGCACAAGCCGTAAGCTTCCCCCTTCCCCTCCTCCCAACCAACCACCATCCCATCCAATCCTCACACCTCCTCTACCAACAGAATCCCCCCTTCTCCGCTCCACAACCGGGCTACCCCTATCCCGCCCCGGGCGCCGTGCCACCTTATCCTGCGGCAGCGCAGGGCTACCCCCCGGCGGGCGGCGCCTTCCCACCAGGTGCGACACCGCTACCCGCCAGACCTCCCAGCGGATCTGCCGGCGCGGCGGGAGCGCCACCTCCCTACTACTACAACGGCGCCGCCCCGCCGTCGACAGTGGACGAGCTGGTGGCGAATGCCGCGGCAAGACAGGGCGCGCCGGGCGGTGATGATATCGACCATATGATACGAATGGCTGAGGCGGGCATCAGGCCGGGAGGTGCAGGGAAGGCGGCGGAGGAGGCGGGGGCCAGTGGTGGTGCGGGAGAGAAGAGGAAGAAGGGGACAAGGATGGTTTATGGGGATACCGAGGTCAGTCCAGAGGAGAAAATGGCTATGCTGCCGCGGTATCGGTGGGTGGAGGGGACCGCTTGAGGGGTTTCCGCTTGGGGGAGGTCAATGGCCGGCTAGCTTGCGTTACCAAGTCTCGCTGGCGGAGTTTGTACGAGTTTGGGAAGGCGGCTGGGCGGTTTCGGAGCTTCGAGGTATGTGCTCTGCCGTGTATACTGAGGACAGGAAAATGCATCGCACTTGCCATGACGACAACACCGTAAACCGCTTGCGATTACTATGCATGTTACTTTCCTCGATCACTCGGCGGTCTCGATGATGAGGTTAGTCTTCTGGCCTGGAATCCTCCAGAATCGCCGCTGACATTCAGTGCGTCCCACTCGGCCACCACAGTGCACCGGATTTACTTGACTATGGGAGCGATGGAAGGCTATACAAAGGTACCTCGCTTTATGGGTATTTCCCTCGTGTACGTGCCCCTTGTCAGGTTGTTTTCGAAGGCTGAACAACACCGGGACCGGAAGCCCATTCCACTCGGCAGCTTCTCTGCATCGACCCAACAGCTGTTAGGACCTGGATTTATCAAACTCGAGGGCCGGTCTTCCGGACGGGATCGCCATCTCAAAGCCCACTCAATGTCCCATTGATGACACAGTACGGCCGCAGCTCATTGTCAACTGCGGGCAACCCGCTGCAGTCGTCTATGAAGTCGATGGGGGGACGGAGAAGGAACCAAGGAAGTTCTGCTTCTGGAAGCTTGGGCGAACCCAGCTTTTGCGGATCGACTCACGCGAGACCCTGGCCCAGGGAAGCTAACCTGCATTTCCGGGAGGTTAAATACATTTCAGTGGAAGTTGGCTCGTGGATCTTCCTCTCGGCTAAAGTCTAGCGCCATTTTCCTCCCTCCGCTCCCCCGCCTTGCCATTGACATCTTCGCTTCCAGTTTGTTTGCGTCTTTCCCGTTACCACTTTCTCCAACTGCGACCTTGCGGTTGTATTTTCACCTCATCACTTCCCGCGTCCATATGGCGACCCAGAGGAGATTCAGGAGCCGTCCCGACACGCCGCTCAAGCTGTTGCCAGACAGACAAGAGGTTACCGTCATCAATGCAGATTAAGGCCCCAGGAAATTATCCCCGGATTCGTCCGTCAACCCCAACGTGGGGAGCACTGTGGGGATGCTGGGGTAAACCTTGGCTGACGTTGGGGAAGAGGAACCGCCCCGGCCGTTGAGCTGTGGAACACTCGAACTGGTCCTTCGGCAGTGCTCGAACATGCGCATGTCCACAGTAACGGCGAAGTAGGATAGCTCCATTGGCCAAGCTCACGGCCACAATAACCCAAAGGAGAGCCAAGGCACAAACTGTTGGCCTTTCGGTCCACGCAGAAATTTTACCCGTCAACCCGGCGGGCACCCGTCTTGGAGCTCATCTCCAATTCTTGGGCTTGGGGTTCTTCTCCAACATGGCTAGTCACTGTTAGTGAAGGTTGGAGGCGATATGGCGATGTACCCTCCGGAGCACCCAATACGACGGCCCACGACGGCTGCAGGGCTGGTAGCGATGCCGTCGTTTTGGTTAATATATTTTCCCACCAATGCCCAACCTTGAATCTCCTCATGGCCTCATGGCAGCCCGGCGCCGGAGTGGAGCGCTGTACCTTGCATACCCGGGGAGCTGGATATATTATATTGAGCGCGATCTGCAACCCAGACGCGCACACATCCACTCACCAGCCCCGTCCTCTCGTTCAGCCCCCAGGACAGGTGATTGTGACCTGTCACCGCGTTTTGGTTGGACTGTTCGCAGCATAGCTCGCGCACTACCACCTCCAAGATGCTTACCACGGGCGTGAAGGGGGCCCTCTGGCTCGCCTTCGCCTCGGTGGCTGCCGCTCTAGGCCAAGAGAGTATCATCTCTACTAACGGTCATAAAGCCGAGTTACAAATTGCAGGCGGCAATGTCGGCAAGGGTCAGATTCTGGTGTCGAAGAATGACTACTGGGGTGTCATCCGCGCGGCTGGTGACCTTGCCGTCGACTTCGGGCGCGTCACGGGCACCAACTACACGCTTAGCAATGGCGAGAAGAAGGCCACCGCCGCGGCATACGAGTACAAGCCGGTCAATAACATGAACAACACCCACGTAAGTCTCGCTCATGCCTCGCTCAATACCTCGACTAACCACCCACAGTTCTCCACGACCGGAACCGCCAGCTTCCCGGGCCCCGCGTACTCGGACCCCTCACCAGGAAGCGTGGTCATCATCGCCGGCACCATCGGCCACTCGGAGGTCATTGACAAGCTCATCTCGTCCAAGGCCATCGACGTGTCGGGAGTCAAGGGCAAGTGGGAGTCTTTCACCAGCCAGGTGGTCAAGAACCCAGTGCCGGGATGCAAGAAGGCGCTGGTTATTGCGGGCAGCGATCCCCGCGGAACCATTTTCGGCATCTACGACGTCAGTGAGCAGATCGGCGTCAGTCCGTGGTACTTTTGGGCCGACAGCCCGCCCAAGCAGAGCAAGAACCTTTATGTTACGGACAAGAAGAAGGTTCAGGGCCCGCCGTCGGTCAAGTACCGCGGTTTTTTCTTGAACGACGAGCAGCCGGCGTTGACCAACTGGGTTGCGTAAGTGCTGTCAAGAAAGACCAGGTTTCGATTCTCGCTGACTGACTTTTGTAGCTCCCACTGGGAGGACACACCGTATGGCGCCGGCTACGGGCCCGCGTTCTACAGCCTCATCTTTGAGTTGCTGCTGCGTCTCCGTGCCAACTACCTCTGGCCCACCGTCTGGGCGACCATGTTCGAGGTTGATGACCCGGGGAACCAGCCCCTGGCGGACGCCTTCGAGATCGTCATTGGGTCCTCCCACACGGAGCCCATGATGCGCGCACAGAACGAGTTCGGCAAGTTTTACGAGGGCCCCTGGGCGTACAACCTCAACAACGAGACCATCGACGACTACTTCCGGTACGGTGTCCAGCGTGCCAAGCCGTACGCCCGCAACAGCCTGTGGACCATGGGCATGCGGGGCACTGGTGATACCGCCATCGAGGGTCTCGGGGTTGACCACATCGTGGAGATGCTGCACGAGCTGGTCAAGAACCAGCGCGAAATTCTCGTCGAAGGCCTCAACGTGACCGACATCTCGACCGTCCCGCAGACGTGGTGCCTCTACAAGGAGGTCATGTCCTACCTGTTCGCGGGCCTGCAGGTGCCCGACGACGTGACGCTGCTCTGGGCGGACGACAACTGGGGCAACGTGCGGCGGCTGCCGCTGCTCAACGAGACGGACCGCGTGGGCGGCGCGGGCATCTACTACCACTTCGACTACGTCGGCGGCCCGCGCAACTACAAGTGGATCAACACCATCCAGCTGACCAAGACGGCCGAGCAGATGCACATGGCCTACGCGCGCGGCGCCGACCGTATCTGGGTCGTCAACGTCGGCGACATGAAGTCGCTCGAGATTCCCATCAGCCACTTCCTCGACCTGGGCTACGACGCCAAGCGCTGGCACGTCGACAGCACCCTCGAGTGGGCGCAGGCCTGGGCCACGCGCGAGTTTGGCGCGGCGCACGCCAAGGAGATTGCCGATGTCATGATGAAGTACGGCATGTACGCGGCCCGCCGCAAGTACGAGCTGATGGAGCCGCACGTCTACTCGGTCATCAACTACAACGAAGCCGATGCCGTGCTGCAGGAGTGGGCCGAGCTGGTGGCTAAGGCCCAGGGCATCTATGATAAGCTGCCGGCCGAGACGCAGGCTGCCTTCTTTGAGACTGTCCTGCATCCCGCGATGGCTGGTGAGATTGTGCAGAAGATCAACATCGGCGGCGCGAGGAACATGTTGTATGCTGGCCAGAGGCGCAATGCCGCCAACACGGTGATCCAAGAGGTTCTCGCCCACTCGTCGGCAGACGTCAACCTCACTCGCCGCTGGGACGCGCTGCTTGATGGCAAGTGGAAGCACTTTATGGACCGTAAGCCCCTCTTTCCCCTTCTTGTGTGGTGCGAAGATAGATCCTGACCGACGGGCGTTTTAGAAACACATCTTGGATATGACGGTTACTGGCAACAGCCCATGCGCAACGCCCTCCCAGCGATGATCCACGTCCAGACCGACTTCGTCGCCTTGGCCGGTGAGATCGGTGTCGGCGTCGAGGGGTCCAACGCAACAGTCCAGGGCGACGACAGATGGCACGGCAACAGCGGCAACGAGCTCACCCTCCCGCCGATGGACCCTTACGGCCCGGAAACCCGGTACTTCGACGTCTTCGCGCGCGGCGTCGAGGACTGCACCTGGAACGCCGCTGCCTCCCAGCCCTGGGTCAAGCTCTCCAAGTCCACCGGCAAGGTCGGCGTCAGCCACCCGGACGCCCGCGTCTTCGTCTCCGTCGACTGGAAGTCCACCCCTAAAGCCCCCTTCACCGAAACCGTCAAAATCAACATCACCACCCCCTGCATCGGGATGAACCGCTACGGCTTCGACGACCCGCACGTCCTCCTACCCATCCAATCCCGCGCCTCCCCAGCTCCTTCAAAACGGGCTACGTCGAGTCCGACAAGCACGTCTCCATCCCGGGCGCCTCCTTCTCGCGCACCCTCAAGCCCGCCACCTCCACCCCGCAAAACAAAAACGTCCAATACCACACCTTCACCCACTACGGGCGCACGGGCTCCGCCGTCGGCCTGCTGCCGCTCAGCACCGAGAAACTCACGCTCGCGACCGCGCCCGCCCTCGAATACGACCTCTACCTCTTCACCAACCACACCGCCGCCAACGTCACTCTCCACCTCTCCCCGGCGCTCAACTACCTCGGCGAGGGCACGCCCCTGGAATACGCCATCGCGCTGGTCCCCGCCGACACGCCCGCTTCCAGCACGGATAACGTGCAGCATGTGAGGCCGGTGGGGCCGACCAAGGGCGGCGATATGCCGGCGGGGTGGGATGGTGCGGTGGCGGATGGGGTGTGGGGGAGGACGGGGCGGTATACGACGAGTAGCTTTGCGGTGCCCAGGGAGGGGGCGTATAAATTGAGGGTGTGGGCGCTCATGCCGGGCGTGGTGGTGCAGAAGGTGGTGGTGGATTTGGGCGGGGTGAGGGCGAGTTATTTGGGGCCGCCGGAGAGTTGGTTTGTTGGGAAGAAATTGGAATAGGGGGTGGGGTGAATGAACGGGGGATAGGATGACGGGAGTGGTGGGGGTTGGGAAGAGGCAGGGCAGAGGGGGTGGCGATGGTTAAGGGTCCATGAGTTGGGTTGTGGTGAGGAATAATGTTAGTTGGTAATGGAATAAATGAACGTATTGATGAAGAAATGAGGATGAATTGTCATGGTCAAGCTTGTGGTGTGTTTTGTTGGTTGTTGGGTTGTTGATTGGTGGATGGCAAACCGCGACTACAAGTCGACAACGGCGTCGTGATGTTTTGATGGTGGGTTGGAGGTTGTGGTCGCCTCATCTCGGGAATGGAAAATTCGCAAGTAAACAAAGAAAAAAAAGCCACAAAAAGCTCACCATCTAACCCTAGTTACCACGCAACTGAGGGGTAGATGGCTACGAAAACCCCGCGGGATTTTACATCGTGCCGAGACCACGTCTCGAACCTGCGCCGTTGACGGCGTATGTGAACCATCACCCCCCAGTTTGCTTGACCGCTGCGGCACCCGTAGCGGTCTCTGGGGGGTGGGTGACAATTGAGCATGCGGAACTTCTATATCTAGTGCGGAAGGGAGTTGTTGGGATGGCAGGAAGCTGCGCAGTGGTGAGCCGGGAGTTGGGTGAACATGGGATGAAAGGAGTGTTGCCACTTGATGGATCAGACTTCACGCCTCTCATATTTGGTATAAACTTGGGAAAACCCCGTAACATCAACATGCTGAACACCTCTCTTGGAGTCGTCTCAGGAAACAAATGTATTCGGTGTTTTATTAACGACCCAGTGTCATCGTCAGGGTATGAAGAGAGAGCACGGAGGAGGGGGCTGTGGAGAGGGGCAGACGTGATGGCATGTCGTAGCCCTCGTGTTGCACTCAATCCGCTTGGCCCCGGGACCTTTCAACACCCTCTAGCAGGGATCAACCAAGCTTCGCCACTTCGGGGATCCAGTTTCCCGGTAACTTGCGCATCGGCCCTCGCCCTAGCATGTCATAAGGCTGACAAGCGCGCGGCCGTGGGTATCCCTTGTGATCCGCTTGGCCTGCTCGGTCTTGGCTAGCTTGGTCTAGGCCAAAATCCGAGAAAATGTAACGCCCTAGGGAGGGAAACGACATAGGAGGTATGTGATATCGATTACTATCAACCAGTCAGCTGTGATGGAAGGATTGGAATCGTAGGGGAAGCGGCTTGGCTGAACGCTTTCAACAGAGATTGGACAGCCCGATCTCATTTTGGTGAGGCAAGAACAAAAAGAGGAAGCCATATCGACCACCGGAACTGGTCAGTTGTGGTAGAAGGATTGAACTTGTAGGAGAAAAGGCCTAGCTTGACGCCATCGACAGAGACTGCACAACCCGATATCACCTCGGTGAGAGGTCATGGTATTTACAGTGTGCGTGAGGTAAGGCAGGTACGGAAAACCGAAGTGATATTGCTTACCATCAACTAGTCAGCTGTGATAGAAGTATTGAGCTCGCAGGGGGCGATTAGCTCAACGCTACCTGCACAGTCCAATATCGTCTTCATGAAGGGTCATGGTAAGTATTCGCGATATGCGTGAGCTAAGGCAGGTACGGAAAGCGGAAGTGATAGTCATTACCATTGGCTAGTCAGCGGTGATGGAAGGATTGGAATCGTAGGGTGGTACTTAGCTCGACGCTACCAGCAGGCATGGCACAGCTCAATATAGCCCAAGCGAGGGACCATGGTTTTCACAGTACGTGTGAGGTAAGCTAAGAACAGGAAAGGGAAGAGTCATAACTGGTCAGGTGTGAGAGAAGGATTACATTTGTAGTGGAAGAGGGTTAGCTCGGCGCTTTGCCGGACACAGTAAATCCCAATATTATCGCAGTGAGGGGGCGTGGTGCTCAGGATATTGGTCAGAAATGTATAAAAGACGCCGTCGTTCACCTGTTTCGAGGTCGAAGTTTGATATCCAAACTCACCATCGAGCCACTACTCCACAGAACACCCTCAGCCCATATTCTCACTCCCAAACACTCCCCCGTCATCATGAAGCTCGCCCTCCTTTCCCTCCCGGCCGTCGCCCTAGCCAGCCCCTTGCTCTCCAGCAGCGGCAAGCCTCGGCACAAATCACCTCCATCAGCGCCACGGGCAACGGCTGCCCATCCGGAACCTACAGCACTCTCATCGGCGTTAGCGGCACCGTCGCCGAGTCCTCCTTCGACTCCTTCGGTCTCGAGGCGGGCCAGAATGTGCCCGTCATCAACGGAAACCTCGCCTGCGACGTCTCCATCACCGTGTCCTTCCCCGGCAGCTGCAAGAGAGCCCTACTCGCGACGCGGACCCAGGCATACGTGCTCCTGGCGCTGGACGCGGGTGCCACGGCCAAGGTGTCGACCCCGCTCACCCTGAGCGGCGGGTCCGGCGTCACCAGCCCGGCTGATTTGTCGTACGCTAGCCAGGCGGGTGCGAACTTGGATGTCGATATTGACCGCAAGTGGTATGTGGATCCCCCTCTTTTCTTCTAAGGCGTTTGTTGGGTCCGGAAACACAAACCCACCTCCCGAGCCACCCTTGATCTCTTAATTTGGCGGAGTAAAAACGATGGCTGACATTGTTGGACAGGGACGTCAGCATCACGGCGACCGGTTCATCGGTAACGTTTGTTGCTCATCTAGGCGTCTCTTTGAATGCGCCCATTGCCGAGTTGATTTCCAAGAGCAGGTTGGATGGATACGGGGTGGTGCTTTCGCAGGACGGCTTGTGCTAGATTATGTCAGTCCATATGGATCACGAAGGACGGAACAGGAAACAATAATCTGAGAGCGTGAGAGTCAGTATAATAAGAGATAAGTTGAGAAGCGTCACAAGATGATAAATGTGAAACGAATCCATCTATTTCCTGTTTCTAGATAAGTTTAAAAAGTTAAAAAAGTTAAACCCTGAGATTTGGGAGATGCAATCATTTGCTTTAGAGAAACTTCATGAAAAAAAAAAACAATCAGAAATTAGTCTGAATAATCAAGTGCCGTGCCCTTCATCAAACCATTAACTTAACAGTCTGGCAGGTCCATTTGCGGTTGGCTTGTGAAGTCATCAATGCATTTCACAGGCTTGCGGCCGTTGTCTTGCCCCACTGAGCTCCTGCCGGCCGGCAAACTCGCAGGGAAAACCCCACATGTTTCAGGGACAAGCGACAGCAATGAGGGGGCCACTTTTTGGTCGCTACGGAAACTGAGGTTGGCCAAAATAGTAAATATCTGTGCACCAATGACAAGACGAGAAATTGCAGGCAGGAGATCCATCCACTGCCCATCCTGAACCAGCAACGTCATTTCCTTCACTTCGCTCTCTTAATTCCGCGCGTTCGCTTGCCCTTCTCGAAGCCGCGACAACACTTTCATTCATTCCAACAGTCGACCGCGGTGGGCAGTTTTCTTCCGACTCTATTTTCTCTAGTATCCAATTGTTGACCGGCACGGCGGAGAAAGTTATCGCCCTATCGACCCTTCGCTCCCCTTCATTAATCGATCGCTTGCCTCTTTTTGTGTTTTCGCAGAGGGCGGCTGGCATCCACAGGCCAAGATGGACCCGAATGCTTCCTCCATCACTGTCGCAGGTATGTACATATCTCATACTACCTACCCTTTTAGTCTCGGGTGTCCGTTGGGCAGCATTGCTAACAACCCATCCTCTTCAACAGTTCGAGTGCGACCGTTCACCATCCGAGAGGCTGCTCAACTGTGAGAGACCTTCCCCCATCATATCATCTCGACGTTACAGGCCGCCGGCTGACACAAAACAGAGTTAAAAATGACGATACGACCCTCTTCCTCGGTGACGGATCGCTGGCCGCAGCACCCACTCCCAAGCTGCACCAGCGCGGGCTCAGACCCGTCATCAAGGTCGTGGACGACCGATGCTTGTATGGACCCGCACAGACAGTCGTCTACGTTGCTCTCGAGCTGACGCGACACAGAGTTTTCGATCCTCCCGAAGACAGCCCGGTTCAGAAGTTCACTCGATCTGTCGTACCCGCCGCCGGCAAGAAAGTCAAGGACCAGGTCTTTGCATTCGACCGCATCTTTGACCAAACTGCCAACCAAGCGACGTTTACGAAGGAACCACCAAGGGCCTGCTGGATAGCATCCTCGACGGCTACAATGCGACCGTGTTTGCATACGGCGCGACAGGATGCGGCAAGACCCACACCATCACCGGTACCGCACAGCACCCCGGCATCATATTCCTCACCATGCAGGAGCTCTTTGAGAAGATTGGGGAACGGAGTGGCGAGAAGACCACTGAGGTGTCTCTCTCGTATCTGGAAATCTACAACGAAACCATCCGCGATTTGCTGGTTCCCGGCGGTAGTAAGCAGGGCCTGATGCTGCGGGAGATTCGAACCAGGCCGTGACGGTCGCCGGACTCACCAGCCACCACCCGAAGGATGTGCAGGAGGTCATGGACATGATCGTGCAGGGAAACGAATACCGAACGGTTTCGCCGACGGCAGCCAACGCCGTCTCCTTCGCGGTCTCACGCCGTCCTGCAGATCAACATCGCCCAGAAGGACCGGAATGCCGCCGTCAACGAGCCTCACACTATGGCCACGCTGAGCATCATCGATCTTGCGGGCAGCGAACGTGCTAGCGCCACCAAGAACCGAGGCGAGCGGCTGTTGGAGGGCGCTAACATCAACAAGTCGCTTTTGGCCCTGGGGAGCTGCATCAACGCGCTATGCGATCCGCGCAAAAAGAACCACGTGCCGTACCGCAACAGCAAACTTACCCGCCTGCTCAAGTTCTCATTGGGCGGTAACTGCAAGACCGTCATGATTGTCTGCGTGAGCCCTTCGAGCGAGCATTTCGACGAGACTCAGAACACGCTACGCTACGCCAACAGGGCCAAGAATATCCAGACCAAGGTTACGCGCAACGTTTTCAATGTTAACCGGCACGTCAAGGATTTCCTGGTGAAGATCGACGAGCAGATGGCTCTCATCAAAGAGCTCAAGGCACAGCAGAAAGATGCCGAAAAGACCTCCTTCGCCAAGTTCCGAAAACAGATGGACAAACGGGACGCCGTTGTGCGGGAGGGTATACTTCGTCTGCGTGCTGCCTATGAGCATGCTTCTTCGGAGCGGCTCGAGAAGATTAACTTCATGAAGAAGCTAAAGTCTGTCGAGAGGCGCATCAGCCTCCTCTCCGCTTGGATTGCTGCCTTTGACGCGGTGTGTGATTCCCGGGGAGACGAGCAGGCAATGCCATCCAACCTCGCTACCATGCGAAAGACGGCACATGGCATCCTGATGGAGCTAGAAAGCAGCAGGCACCACATCCACCAACGGATAGAGCGGTCAAACTGGGAGCGCGCCATAGAGACCGCCCTGAACCATAGCATCTCCCAGCTGCCGACAGGCGATGGTGTTGTCGATGGCTCGGAACGGGATACGCTAGCTAGGGAGGTTGAGATGCTCAAGACAAGCTTCATGCGGGATGCCTACCGAGAGGTACTCGAGCACGACAAGGCCGGTGATTCGGCTGTTATGCAAGTACTTCTGACTGCTCAGTTCGACATTTTGGCTTCCATGTCGGAAACGCTGAGCATGAGCGAGGAGGAGGCGGTTGCGCATGCCAAAACCATGGTCAGCCGCCTGCTTGAGACCGGCTACTCTGCCGCGTCCCATGTCGTCAAGCCCGATGGCTCCATGATGCCCGTCGAGCTGTTCCCGCCGACCAAGCGGGGCACCCGAAGCGGAAGAAGTCCATCAATGTCAACTCCAAGGCCATCCCGGGCCCTATCTTCTCGGCCGCGACACAGCAGGCCATTGCTTCGCCAATCAAGGCATCCCCTCGCCGTCGCAAGCTTGGCGCGCGAAAGAGTGTGGCATTTACCCCGGCTAAGAAGAAGCCGAGTGTGCGCTGGCGCGACGACGAGAAGCGAGCAAGGGACTCTGGCCGACTTCGAGAAGACTCCACAGAAGTTTGCATCACCCGATGTGCCATCCCCTGAAAAGGCCCTGCCAACTCAACCTCCAGTACCTTCATACCTAAACCACCTCGACTCACCAAAGAGCTCTAGCCCAACCCTGAACCCCCCTGAAGCATCATCGCTGTCCTTGAACAAGCCAAGCCGATTCCAGCCCGGCTTCCTTTCCAAGGGCCGACCTTCCCAACAAAGCAGCGGGAGTGCTAATGGCTCACCCGTGCCGCCGAAATTCTCCCTCAACCTGACTGGCTCCTCCGATAACGAGGACCGACCGTCGCCTCTGCGTACCTTGCCTGTGAGCCGGGCTACTAACTCGCTCTCGCCGGTAGCAGCAGGCAACGGCAGCCCCAAGCCTTCCAACAACCTTCTCTCCACCCTGAGCGAGACCGGCAACGAAAACGAACCCCCGCGGCGCGCCTCTCCATCATCCCGTCTCCCGCGCATCTCGTACGGCTCCGGCTCCGAGTCAGACCTCGACCCGCTCAAGATCCGGTCCGCTCTGCACTCCGCCAAGCGCCGCGAGCGCCTGTCTCTCCTGCCAAGCACGACCATCTCCAGCGCCAAGCGCGTCTCATCCGTCGGCTCCAACCCCAGCGGCGGTAACAACGCCAGCGGCAGCGGCAGCATCCCCTCCCACCACGGCGCCCACCGCCGCGCCTCGGCCAGCTACTCGGGCCCCGCCCACGCCAGCGCCAGCGCCTCCAACGGCATCTCCCGCCACCGCAGAGGTAGTACCGAGCGGGGCGGCAAGCGCTCGCCGCCTAGGCCCATCCCGATCACCTGCTCGCCTCCTTTGGCGTTGGCGTCGGCGTCGGCGTCGGCGGGGTCGTCGCCTGCCGGGTCTGGGGCGGGGCGGTTTGGGCTGGACGCTGGGCCGGGGAGGAATCTCACCCCTGGTCAGGCGCGGCGCATGAATTTGGGGGGAGCTTTAGGTCGGAGAGAGAGAGGGGCAGTCCGACGGCTGTGAGGAGTCTTGCTGCTGGTGTTGGCGGTGGTGTTGGTGGTGTCGGTGGTCAGGACGCGGATGCCGCTGGTGTGGGTGGTAAGGCTAGGAGGATTACCATTGGCGCTGGGGGCGTGTTGCCGGGTGTGGGGGTTGGGAATGGGAATGGGAATGGCAACGGCAGTGGGGGTGTGGGTGGGAGTGGAGGGGGCGTGCTGAAGCCGCGCCCTAGTATGGTGTGGAGGTAGATGGGTGGCGAACGTTCGTTGTGTCACCCAACAAACGGGTGGGGAAGAAGAAGTGGGCGTTTTGCATACCACACATGTCGGACCCCTCCTTGGCTGATAGAGGCAGGAGGGGTGTGTGTGGTTGGAGTCATGAGCATTGGGCACATGCAGACTGACTGACTGACCAGCCTCTGCTGGTTCTTTACTTTGTTTACACATCATGGTCTGGTACATGGGACTAGGAACGGGGTGTTTGGGGATTCTGGAAGGCTGGATAGGCGTGTGTTGTTTTTGTTTGTGTTGTGTGTATAATTGCTTTTGGTCGTCTGGTTGACGTTGAGGGGCGGAGGTGTATCGATAGCGTTAATGGACATGATGAACATGACTTGGCTTGACTGGCTGTTGTGGTGAGGGTGGCAGTATGATGATGATGCGGTGGTACGAAGTACTGACGGTTGTTGTGGTGGTGGGTGGCACTGATGGTGTGTGGTGATACGAAGTATCGATGCGATTCTCTCGATCCGAGCTGTCGATCCGAGGTGTGTGTGGCGGGTGGGGTTGCTGGTGAGCTTCCTGCAGGCAATAGCTTAAAGTCATATTACCGTCATGAAGATCATGGTCAGACTCGGAACCGAGTTAGCGAGCATGGTAGGGGTACATGTGTTCGATGCATGGGAGGTTAGCGTGCGGGAGGTTGGACATTATTTTGTCCATATGCGCAGCCAAGCGGCGTAAAGCCCAATCCTATCAGCTTCATCTTTTGGCCGTAGTAAAAGTTCCATGTCTGCTCAAAGGGGGCCAGAACTGGTAGCTATAAAGATAAGAAACCCTACTCTTCGAACAACAACGAACACAAGAAGATGCCGCAGCTGTTGGGGGCCGTGAACGTGAATCTGGCCCTGGTAGAATTCACTCTCTCTTTAGGCCGAATTGGTGACTTGGTAGAGCTTGGGTTACATGTTAAAGATGTTTTCTAACAATTACAATGGTTGTGAACGCATATGCGTTTGGTTTTCACTATTCCGTTTCGTAACTCCGTTTTCTCTCTTTCCTGAGGTGTGAGCAAGTGATCCTAACATCGCGTTGTAAATCTTTCTAGCTAACCAAACGTGTTTGTGCCCTTTCTCTGTACTCCTATGTCGAAGCCGCGCGCCAAACGAGCCAACCACAGACTGCGCTCAATGCGATTAACGGGCAAGGCTGGGGCGGGGTCGGGATGTTGACCCTCGGCGTGTTTACCATGTGCAGACTTGAGCCTCTCCCTCCTTCGTATCCCTTATTCTCTGCCAGTGCCTAATCCAGCCGGAAAAACATACTAATACTTTTCTCAGTCTTGGTCGTGAGCATGGCTGAAAAGGATCTGCAGGTCGGGAGACTCGACTTGGCCGCCAGCTCTGGACTTGACCACGTCGCTGCTGACGGCAACATCCACCTCCAACTTCCTCCTCAAGGGCGCCTGGGAAATCGGCCAGTGGCTCGGCCGGGAGCGGCTAAACCAGCATGAGCTCCTCGACTGCATGGAAAAGGCAAAGGGCCTCGCGTTTGCCAACAGAAATGGGCACGACTTCTTCGACAAAGTGGTCTCGGGCACCGACGCCCTCCCCGTCGGGCCCCTGTTTCTGCAGCAGTCGGGGTCGCTGGGTAGGCTCATGGCCGGCGACCCAAACCTTAACTGGATTGTGTCGACCGTAGCGGGTCTTTTCCAGCATCACGGTGATGACCGGCTCGTGGCGGCGAAGGTGACAGCGCTCATCATGGCAGTCCAGCATGCTCAGGCTCAGGGGCAGGGAAACGAAATTTCGGCTCTTACCTTTGATTCATTCCTGTATAGTCCGATGCACTCGAGGTTGGATGCCGTCGTGAAGAAGATTGTCTCGAGCGTGTGGTTCAACGTCGTCAACGTCGGCTGCGACACCATCCCGCTGCCCCAGGAGCTGCTCGACCTGTGCCCGAGGGGTCATTATCTAGAGCCTAGCGACTTTGGCCTTGTCATCAGCACTATCCAGACCCGTTGCCGATCCAAGGCCATCCTTCGCACTGACCACCTCTTGCGGGACGTTCTCCTGTGGCTCCTCTTGCACTACGATGGTACCATCATTGTCAACGCTGGCGGGCAGATCGTTTACCGTGCCGGCCTCGGGAACCGTCACCGGGAGCTAGAAGTGCGCGTTTCATCGGTGTGCTCCAAAGACTCCGCCTGTAAGACCAGCGAATGGGAGGAGTACAAGATCCTCCACAACATATCGGGCAGCTTTGAGGAGTTCTTCTCGGGAGCTTCTTTCACGAACTTTAGCGACCCAACCCCTCGGCCGCGGGTCAGGCAGAAGCTCTACGACGTTCCACGGCCGTACCCCGACGCCAGCCCTATGTACAAAACGGAGCTGCAGACTCTTGTGAAAACCTCTGCGCAGTCGATTTTGCGATGGCTGCTCAATGTCCCGTTATTCAACGTCGGGACGCCGTTTCCCACCGTGCGAGAATGCTCTACCCCGGGTTTCCGTGCTGTACCGGGGAGGTCGGCGGAGGAAGGAGGCATGACGGTTGCGCTGGTTCTCAACAGAATCCCGGCCATGATTAATCTGCAATGGGGCAACCTGCCCGCGTTTCTAAATATCATTAACACCTCTTCGTACCCCCGCCGTTCGTTAGGAGCTCCCAACGATGAGACATTATGGACGATGGAGCGCCGGTTTGATATCCTTTCCGATTTCTTCCCGGCTCTCCACCCTTTGGGACAGAAATTGTCAGCGGATTGTTTGTGCCCGGATTGCAGTGGCAGAAGCAGGCAGCTTCTGTTGTTTTCCGACCTGGCTGCCTGATACGGACCGCCATGGAAGAAGCCTTATTGCTCTTGGCGCACGGTATCGCCGATGGATTCGGTGTCAACGATGTTTCGTCCGTTTCTGAGACCCGGCCAATCGTCGAAGGCATGGCCGTACTACTTGTGGAATTGATAATGGAAGAGACGGTTTCATGGGACACCTGGTTCGCGGTAGCATCCTGTGTTTACCTCGGCTGTCCGTTCGCAACACCTTCTCCGGTGCCGGATCACATTAACGGCGCGACCTCGTTCGCGGCCATTCAGTTTGGAAACTTGGCAACGTCGGCACCTTGGCTAGACCTGTCACGAGAGATTACGCTCCGAGGATGCTTTGGCTTGGTTGCGTCCAAGGGGCGACTCGGAGTGGTGACGAAGAGCGATCGCCAGGAGATGCAATTTCGGGCCGTCGAGGAGAACTTTGCCATCATCGAAACCGAAGGAACGGAGGATACGGCTTTGTTCTCTTCCAGTGACAAAAAAGCGGTCTCAAGTGTGAGTCGCGACTTTCACTTGGACGGAGACGAGTCGGCCGTTGAAAGCGACGTGATCCTGTGGCAAGCGGACGACAGATTTTACCGGCTCATGCTCCGGGTCAAGACCGAGAACCACTGGCGCGCCGTCGACCCTAGCACTGCGTTAACCGCGGTGATCCAAATGCCTCGCACATCGGCCCGTTGTGAACATGGAGCTCAGCCCCCGGAAATAGCGCCTTCGACCGCGAGGATTTACACCTACACCCTTGACGAAGTCGTTGGGAGATGGCCAGGCATCGTTGAGACCCCCCGTGCTTCCACAGAAACAGCGGTAGAGAGAAACAACCAACCAGATGAGGCCGTAGTTACTACTTGACCAACGTTTTGGACACCCACATGAAAAAGAACGTCGCCCTTGCTGTTTCTGTGGGCACGGGGGCGGTGGTCAACTTTCCCGAGCTCGCATGCCTAACATGTACGCTCCGCCACGCGACGGATGCGAAGAGAGAATCGGATGCGAAGAGAGAATTCCGAGGCGTCGAGTATGGCGAGGAAAACAACAACAACAACGACGACAACGACAGCGACAACGACAACGGCAGCGGCAACGACGACGACAACGACAACTACAGCTACAGCTACAAGAAATCCCACTATATCATCAATCTCAGGATTCGGCTAGCAGACCGGCATAGTGGCGCATTGCAAATTGGCTCCTCAATCGATGCCGACGGTGCGCTCCACTCAAACGAGACATGTAAATAGGTACCTAGGTACCTTTAATTGAAAGAGTGGGAAGCAGTAATACTATGCCCACATTGTGGATGGCGTTGGGGGTATCCTCTCGCCAAAATAGCTTTGTTACATTGCTCAGCAATAACTAGCCAAAAACAAGCCCCATGAAACAAAATCCCCCCCCCCCCCCCCCCCCCCCCCCCCCGCCACAATCCAACCAAGCTTTAGACAATATCGGGACGACTCTCAAACATTCTGGGCTTGCTCAATCTTGGTCTTTTCACCTGCGTCCGAGCCGGACGCAACAGTCACGCCGTTGTCGCTGCGCAGAATCTGGGTGAGGCCGATCTCGTTGTTGATCTCCTCCATGCGCTCGAAATCCGCCGCGGCAGTGCCCTCTGAACCGAAGACAACGTCCTAAGGAAACAGGGTTAGCTTTATTCATTGCGTTTCTCCCGTTGTTCTTCCATCTCAGGAAGGACGGGGATAGTAGAAAAGGGGGTCTTACCATCTCCTCGAGCGTCAGACGCTTCGTCTCGGGCACGACAAACCAGATGAAGGCAGCGCCCAGGTAGGTCAGCAGACCAAAGAGGATGTAGGTGCCGTAGGGATGCCCGTGAGCATGTCCGGGGTGACCTGGCCGACGATGAAGTTGTTCATCCAGTTGCTGGAGGCGCCGAGCGCAACACCATAGGGGCGCGTGCTGAGCGGCCAGATCTCGGCCACGATGATCCACGCGCAGGGGCCCCACGAGTAGCCGAAGTGGATGACGAACACCACACCATGCACACGGCGGCCCAGCCGCAGCTTGGTGGTCCGCCCAGTTGTCGATGTTTTGGCGACGAGCACGGCGATGATGATGTGGCAGGTGGCCATGCCGATGGCGCCGATGGTGAGGACGGGCTTGCGGCCGAGCTTGTCGATCCAGAGAACGGCGGGGATGGTGGCGATGAACATGACGATGCCGACGACGCCGGGCGAGGAGCGAGGTGGTGTTGAGATCGAGACCGAGTTGCTCGAAGATGAAGGGGCATAGTACAGGACTGCGTTGATACCCGTCCACTGGAGTTTGTGGTTTTAGTTACTGCGGATTAGGGGAGTGGAAGCTGGTTGGATACCGGGGTATGGGGGGAACAAACCTGCTGGAAGAACATGGTCACGGAGGCGACAATGACGCGCTTGAACATGGCCTTGGTCTGGAAGAGCTTCCGGATCGCAAACAAACTGCAGCTTGAACGTGTTCAGGCAGTCGGCTCGCGGAGCTGGGGGAACATCTCGGCAATAGAACGCTTCTCGAACAGCGACTGCGCCTTGATCTCAAGGAACTCGATCTCGATTAGCTCGTGGTCGGCGTCTAGGCCGCGGAGATCGGCCAGAACCTTGCGAGCTTCCTCTTCGCGGCCGTGGTGGACCAGCCAACGGGGAGAGAAGGGCATGAAGATCATGCCGACGAGGAGGAGAAGGGCAGGCGCGAGCTGCAAGCAGGTCGGGACCAACCATGCCGCATCGGTTTGTCCGTCTCCGGTTCCTCCGATGTAGTTGGTTCCGCTGTCTTAGGTGAGCGACTGGCTTGGGGGGTAAAGAAGACTAGACCAAGACTTACTAGTCAATCCAGAAGCTAATCATGATACCAAAAGTAATGGCCAGCTGTTGTGTTGCTACCAGAGCCCCGCGAACCTCTGGGGGCGCAACCTCCGAGTTGTAGATGGGAATGATCATGGCGAGACTTCCGACACCCATACCACTGTACTCCTCGTTAGCTTTCCATCGGCTCGCCAAGAATTGGCAGAAGAATAATTACGTTATAAAACGCCCAGCCAGAATGGAGTTGGGTCCAACGGAAACCGCAGTAGCCTGGATAATAACACCAAGAATGAAGACGGTGCAGGCCACGATCACACCGTACTTCCGCGACAGGACCTCGGCAAGGAAACCGGACAGAAGTGTTCCGAGCCAGGCGCCCAGCTCCAGAATAGCCGTCAGCCACCCCTTCTTGGTCGGGTTTACCGTGTAGTCGCCCATGTCTGCCCCTTCGTTAGCACCGCGCAACGGCCACACACGCCCATATTGAGGTTGAGAATTGAGGGAAACGCACGCTTGTTGAAGGCCGGCATGGCCAGGACACCCGAGAACATGCCCTGGTTGTAACCGTACAGCACACCACCAATGCAGGCGAAGGCGGCGATACGGAAAACGCGGAAGTTCTTCCAGAGCGCCCCGGGGCCACTCTTGCCCATCATGGCCTGACGCTTCTGCAGCGCGGCATCGTAGAAACCGCCCGCGGGGGCACCGCCGGCACCCATGTTGGCAGGTGTGTTCTCCGGTTAAGATCTGGCGGTGTCGTGTGTGGGGCTCTATCAACGGCCCGGTGATGATGCCGGGTTTGGTGTTGTGTTCGGTCCAAGAAGGGCGGTTCGGTCGGGTTGAAGGTGGGAAAGGGAAAACCGAGCTCGGGCAACCGCGAAGAAGAATCCGGGAGCTGCAAGATAGTTATGCAGACGCGGGGGAGAAAACAAGCAATCTTTCTTGAGGGATCCTTTACCCCTGTCCCATCCTACCACGCGCCTGGATGAACGGAAGGGTTGCAACACCAACCTAGAAGGGCCGTGGGAGCTCGATACTACCCAATAGACCCTCTCCATCCCCATCCACTTGTTCCATGCCATGCCATGTTCCCACTCCCGTCCCCATCATCCAATTGCCCGGGAACGGGGGCATATGAGCCTAGAACCGGCCTGGGGACCTCCACATATTACCGGCCCTTCTTGATGCGCGTGGTGTAACAGGGACTTCTCCAGACAAGCTTGGGGATCCCGGATAGTTGAAAGTGGATTGGCAGGTTGGAGAGAGCTTCTCCAATGTGGAGGGGTACTCCGCATCCCCAGACCCATCGGCCTGTCTGTACGTCCCCAGCAGCGAACCGATCCGACTTGCAGGTTGTCCCCGTTTGTTTCCACTGTTTCCCCGGATGAATGCTGGGAGGTGTCATTGGCCAGGCCGGACTGGGTCGCTGATCGCCGGGTAACCCCCCGCCCCCGGAGCCTGTGCCGGCGGAACGACTGTTGAACAGTGTATTTTGCCGGGTCATCCTGATATCTCGGTGCTATTCCAGTCACCCATCCGCCGAGAAAGGAAGAAGAAAGAATTTTACGTGGTTTTTTCCTCGTCCAATTTAGCTTCCCCGTTGTCCATCCTCGCCTCAGCAGCTTCTCGAAGCAACCCCTAGTCGTCCGCGGCATTCGCATCAACGTCAGCGGCAAGCACACCGCCAAGCAGCCGAGCGATGGCCAAGCCAGACCACCCGCCCAAAAAAGACACCGCTAACGAGAAAACTCCCGTTGCAGGCTGCATGTGCCGAAGCGCGGCCGCGTCCCGCACGAAGTTAAGCTCCGAGAGGGCAACTGGATGGTTGGGGCCGCCCCCAGCTGGCATTCCTCCTCCCCAATTCCCCGAGAGCAAACCCTCGCAAACTCGTTAGCCGGTGGCTGATTTAGCCTGAATGTGATGCTCGCACTCGGCCGCCGCAAGCCCATTGGCGCGCGTCCCGTCCCCGGACTGGAGCCTTTGGTTCGCCGGTTGGCCTGGCGTCGCTGACATCGGGCCTTTTGGGATGTCTTTTCCATGGGTGGAGGAGGGGTGGTGTGCGTTAGCGTGAGGTCAAGCTTTCTTGCCGGGGGTGAAGCCGTTGGTGGCGTTGACTTCTGTTGTGGCTTCCGTCGTGGGGAGCTTCGTGGCTTGCACGTCTCAGCACTTGGTTTGGCGCGGTTTGGGCGAAGCGTTTCAACCTCCCAATCGCCAGTCCCAAGCACGGAGCTGAGAGCGTCGACCCCGCCGCTCTCTGAACTCAGCTACTCATTAGACGACTTGGATTTGTGGTTCGTTATTTTGATGAGGAACCCCCAATTTTGGTCATCTTTGACTCATGTTGGTTACCTGGTACACACACACACATACACACACACACAATTTATTCCGCCCGGCGGGCCTAACCCGAAAGGGCAACTATCATGCAATCTACTAATACATATCCTAAAATGGATCCTGGTCTCATGAAGCCCGTACATTACCTGGTACACACACACACACACACACACACAATTTATTCCGCCCGGCGGGCCTAACCCGAAAGGGCAACTATCATGCAATCTACTAATACATATCCTAAAATGGATCCTGGTCTCATGAAGCCCGTACATCCTCCTTTTCTGGCTTATCTCCTTACAATTTTGCCCTCTCTGCTGCGGATGCTCGTGGGTTAGTAGTACGAATAGTAAGCTGGCTTGAAGGCTAGTCTCCAAGTGTCCAACGTCCTATCTTCGGCGGCTGAAGCGCGCTTACTCCGTGTGACACGAGATGAAGGGGGGTGTTAGTCGGGGTTTAGGATGGTGAGGTTAGTTTGCTTCATTCTGTTGTTGTTCAGTCCTCAGACGACCTGTGGCAATGGCAAAACGTATCGTCGCCCGCACCGCCCGCATGTTGGGGGACCAGTCCTTGTCATCCGAGGGCGACTTTCCTCCCAGGTAGAAGGAGAGGTTCCCCCTGTGGACATCCGTACATTGCAGCATCTCCCTGCGGTGTTGATCCCATTGCTTGCATCGGAAGAGGAAGTGGTCCACTGTCTCTCTGGCTTGTCCACACGTACACTGATCTGACGGTGCTGCTTTGATACGATGCAGGTATGTGTTGAGCTTGGCCATGCCTGTTCTAAGCTGAGCAAGCACGCCAGCCTCGCTTCGGGACAGGTGGTCGTATAATAGTTGGGTGTGCTTCCCTGGTAACGCTATATCGACTCTCTTGGAATGTCTGCCCACTTTGTCAGGTAAGGACGTGGGCGGTGCCCGCTTTGCCCATGCGATACGGAGGGCTGTTGACCGCATGGCAGGATCCTGCGTTTGTGGCGTAGCGTCCTGCCGTGTTGCTTCCTTTGCTTTCGCTTTGGCTGTGTTCAGGAGCTCGTTTTTGGTACCCGCTTGGATCCAGACGACCGAGATCGTGTTTCCCGCCTTGCGTAAGGCACTTATCGCATCGTACGCCTGACAGAGATATTGTTGTCCTGATTGCTGGTGTGGTCGCTCCAAGGCCATCACGGCTGCCTTGTTGCTGGTGGCAAGGATGATCTTTCGGTACCTGATATTTCGAATCAACCTCAACGCGTACCCAATAGCCGCAAGCTCGCCTGAGAACGGGTTTTGCTCCGACCTGGAGCCCAGCGTCACACTAAAGGCTTCGTTCCTTGAGCCATCTCGCATCGGCAGCGGGAGACGGACGACTCCTCCGATCCCTACCATGTTGTTTCGTGCGGAGCTGCTTACGGCGATCCGGACCGCCCACTCTGTCTCTTTTTGCTGGATGCCCGTTCTGTCAACCGTAGTGCGGACTCGCCTCTCCCATGGCGCTAATACGACGGGAGCGATGGTTTCGAGGCTGTCCAATGGGACGTCCTTGAGGAGATCTGCTACCTGAAAGAAAGGCGAGCGGTAGGATCTCCGGAACTTGCGCATCCGGGAAGTGGTGTTGCGGAGTGGATTCGTCTCTGGTAGGGTGTGGATGTCCGTCCACATCTTGATCGCCCTCTTCCAGAATCGATCTTGAGCTGTGGGGATGTGAGCTTCTGCTTCTGCTACGCGTGTTGCTACCGTGCTGAACGTTCCTATGATCCCTTGCGCCGCGACCCTCTGCACCCTGTGTATGGCCGGCGCGGTCTTCCAATTGCATTGGTGCATCCAGACGCTGGATGCGTAGTCCACCACTGGCGCGACCATGGCGGTGAACAGCTGCCGCGCCGTAGCCGGGGACAGACCACTGAGCCGTTTCAGCTCCATCGCCGCGCTGAGCCCCTTGGAGGCCGCTCTTGCGATATGCTCCTTATACCTGAGCTTGGCATCCATGACCACTCCAAGGATCTTAACGTGGTCTTTCGGCTGAACATCTTGACCCTTGATCGTAAAGGGCTCCGAGTTGGCTTTATAGGCCTTGCGGGTAAAGTGGATGACGGCTGTCTTGTCTGCTTCAAATGTCGCTCCGCTTCTCTTTTCCCAGTCTAGTGCTTGGTCGATGATTGCTTCGATGCCCTTGCGTGTGCTTTGTGCCGTCGGTCCTGTGACCCAGGCGGTAAAGTCATCGACAAAGGCTATCGCGCCACCGTTGCTATCGATCTTTCGCTGGACCAGATCCGCGTTGAAAAAGAGGAACAAGATAGGGGAGAGGGGCGAGCCTTGGGGCAGGCCAGCCTGTGGGAGGTCCCGTCGTTCCGCAGCATGCCCGTTGACCTGGATAGAGGCCGTACGGTCAGAACAGAAAGCTTCTGTCCATCGGCACAGCTCTTCCGGGATACCACGTGCCCTCATCCTCTGGACCAGCCGTTCCTTGCAGACTCCGTTATAGGCTCCCTTGACATCGAAGCTAATGAGGCTGACAATCTTCCGTCCTCTCCAGGCCGTGTAGATCTGCTCCTGTAGAAATACCAGCGCCTGCTCTGCTGATCGCTGCTTCCGCGCGCCGAAGTGGTTGGTGGGCAGGAGGCCGTAGGTCTCCACGGCGTGGGACAGCCGTTCCGCGATCACCGACTCCAGCACTTTGCCCAGCGTTGCTAGGAGGGAGATTGGCCTCCACGCTTTTGCGATGGTGTAGTCCTCTTTGCCCGGTTTCTTGAGCGGGATGATCTTAGCATGTCGCCACTGGCTGGGAAGGGCCCCGTCCTCCAGCGAGGCACGGAAGAGCGCCAGTACATGGTGCTTGACCACCTGCCAGACTTCCTTCCACACCACTGCCGGCAAACCGTCCTCCCCTGGTGCCTTCCAGGACTTCGTTGCGAACAGCTGTCGTTCGACTTCCTCCATCGTAAGGATAGGCGTCATGATGGGTGCCCTCTGTGGTCTTGGACCTTCATCGTCGATCGTATCGGGCAAGGCCGGGAAGAATCTTGTTAGGAGCTCTTCGGCCTGTTCTCTATGATCGGCCGTGGATGTACCATCTGCTCTAACAAGTTGCGGGATCCTTCCAAACGTGGTATCATCTCCGGATTTTAGATACTTTGCAGCCTTCCAAATGTTGTCGTTGTCCGCAAGGAACTCGGCCCAGTGCTTCTTCTTCTGCTGCCGGATGGCATCGTGGTACTGTTTTGCTGCACCCTTTGCCAATTCCTCAATCTCGGCTGTGGTCCAACCTGCCCGGCGTTCCGAGCGAGCGCGGTTCCTCCAGTGCGTGTAGATGTGACGTAGCTGCGTCAGGTCCGTAGTCCACCATCGCTTTGCGTATGGCGATGGCCGAGCTTTGGGAGTGAGGGAATGAACCACGCCTGAGACAGTGGACATCAGGCGGTCCGTTCTCTGCTGGACTGTCCCCTCCGCTGGGGTGTCCCCTAGTGTATTTGCAATTTTGGCTCTGATGTCTTTCCATGGCGCGTTCTTGAGAAGCAGTCGGTCGTGGTGCGTCGGCACAGGTACCTCAATATCGAAGACTGTTTCAATCGCGCGGTGATCTGAACCGTGTTCCGTTCTATGGACTCCACATCTGATCACGGCTTCTGCCAGTTCATCCGAGGCCAGGACCAGGTCGATAGTCGAACCGTATCCACCTGCTTGCCATGTTATTGTGCCCCTTGGGAGTAGAGTGCTCAGAGTCAGCTCGTTCATGAGGTCGATGATGGGGTCGGCTTCCCCTTGTCTCACGGATGAGACGTCGTCTCCTCCCCACAGTTGGTCGTGGCAGTTGAAATCACCTGCAACCACTATATCGACTGTCGTTCCTACGCCCCGTTTCGCCTTTGCTACCACCCTGCGGAGGTTCTCGCAGGTGTCTTTTAGTGCCTCGCCGTCCCCACACGGTACGTAGACGGACGCGACCAGGACTACGCGCTCCGGGAGCCGTATGACTGCTGCCGTGATGTCCGGGGAGTCCACTGCCACCTGCTCGGCTTCCACGATTTTGTTCACCCAGAGCATGCTCCGGATAGCCCATCTACCTTCCTTCAACGTGCACGGGATCATCTTGGTCCATTTGTGATGCTCCATAGGGGTCGTCAGGAGCCGTCCTTGGATCCTCCGCGCCTGGGGTTCCTGAATGGCTATGACGGCAGCGTCCTGGATTGCCACGTCGTTCATCAAACTATCATGCACCTCCCCTTGCTTTCTGACGTTCAATTGGATGACCCGAAACGTCCTATTCATGACGAGATGGATAGAGCTTCCGGCAATTCTTGCTGAACGATTCATGTGGTCCTCCGCACAGAACGCACTTCGGTATAACTGCTGAGCACTCGCTGTGACGGTGGCCCTCACTAGCGCACATTCCACACACTTGAGGGTTCCTGCACTGGAAAGCTTTGTGGCCAATCTGCTGGCAGTTGTAGCATTGGTTCGGCCGCGCCCGACGTTCGAAGATTCCCGTGTATCCCGATTCGCCTCTCGCGTGGAAGAAGCCCTCGTTAATGAGCCTCTTAGCATCGCCGGCTTTGGTGATATATACCACCATCGATCCATACGCTTTCGCAGTGTCCTTCCGGCTCAACCAAGCCAACTTGGCGATCTGCACGTCGTTCTCTCGGCCCAGGGTTTCCGCCGCTCCGGGGAGTACTTTGCCTTCAGGGTCGAGAACGGCCGTACGGTTGACGTTGTCAACTTTGACTGGGTACAGCTGGTCACGTAGGACGTGTGCACCCGGCGCCTTCTTCGCTTCGATGATGTCCTTGATTCTCTTTACTTCCGCTTCGTTCCTGCCAACGATCCTAAGGCGGTTGATGTTTCCTCTGTCTCTGGTAACGGCAAGACAACGCCATTTGGGTTGGTCTCCCTGCGCTCGCATCTCGTTCTCGATGAGTTTGCGAAGAGCCACTGGTGTAGCCTCTTCGATGTGTTCCTCCGGTACCCTGGTCATGTCAACCGTGCAGAACGCTGGCTCTGGCGTAGCCGTCCGGCTTGCGGAGGATGCCAGACTAGGACCGCTGGTGGGAGGTGTACATCGGGCGACATCCGCATACGCCGGCCGAGCCAGAGGGGCTTCCTGAGCCTGGTTCATGGCGTGGAGCTGCAGTCTGGTGTCCTCGAGCTCGCGGCGGGCTTGGGTGAGTTGCTCTCGCGCTTGCGACAGTTCTTCGGTCAACCGGGCCGTCATTTTGGCCATTTCTTCTACCATGTGATCCCTGAGCTTTTCGAATTGAAGCTGAAATTCCGTTTTGATAGTGTTCAATTTGTTTTCGAAGTTGCAGTCCGCGGTTTGCTCTTGGCCCTGGATTCCCTCCCTTGCTCTCTCGGCCGCTGTGGCCCGAATTGAGCGGTTTTTGTGGTTTCTCAACATTCTCTCACTGCTGTTTTCCGCCTCCCAGTCCATATCGTTTTCTTCTTGCATTGATTCCATCGCCCTTGCCGTTTTCACCCTTTTGCGCTGGGGCCGGCGATATCCCACTCCTGGGGACCCCGAATCGCCTCTCATGACGTCGATGACGTCTGAAGCGCCGCGCGCCGCACCTGGCATCTGGAAAGACGGAATCTTCAACCAGCTGCCTCAAAAGACGTGAAGAAGATTAATATAGTAAGTAAAAGGTGAATTGGGTGTCGCTCTCCTCTTCTGCAAAGGTATCGCGTCTGGCAACTACCACTTCGAGAGCCTACAGTAAAAGGCGAATCGGGTGTCGCTAGTTTTCTTCTGGGCGACTACAGTTATGAGCAAAAGTAAGTTCCTCTCTAAACAATAATCCACTTTGCTATAGGCGCTGTTGGGACTTCAAGGTACAAGTGAGTCATAATGGCACGTGCAGATTGCTTACTGATGCTGGCGTACTCTAGGTACTCCTTGGTACATAGCAGGTCAGAGGGGTTCGGACCCACAAAAAGCCAGTGCGATGTGTTTGAACAGTACTTGATCTGAGTCTCGCCGGTACTTCTTGTGATATTCACGTGATTTAGACTGTAGAAATCCATGGAAGGTGATCGAAGGTGTTAGAATGCAAGGTGGGGCTCTTTGTGAGCCGTTGGGTTGGACAGTGAACCGACGAGAAGCAACCAGGCGATTTCTTGTGGTGTGGCACATCATGGAGCAATTCGAGACTGCCAACGACTGGCCAAGTGAAGATGCAAGCGACTCTCAGAACTCCGGTTCTTCGTCTTCCGATAGCGAAGAGTCCCAGCCCGCTCCAAGAAGCCAGCTGAGACCTGCAGGGACTGCCCTCACGTTCGTACCACATGCTAACTGGGACCCAGAACGGTCATACGAAGGCGAACGAGCGATACACTGGAACATGCAATGGAAGATATGCTTGAAAAAGAGGGAGCAGACTGGCGAATCGGAGTTGGGCATCGTGATTTCGCCACGCAAGTTCTGGAAACACGTCCTTCACCCCAAGGTGACCGCTGCGACAGCCGACAAGATGTGGAAGGAAGATGACACCAAGGTTGTTCTGTCCGTAACCGACCGCAAAACTGCCAATATAATAAAGCGATATCCGAAACTGGAGGTTGATTGGAAATACGTTTCGAAGCAACTCCAGGACTGGAGCAGGTTTGTTGCTGACGGTAAGATGATGGCCGTCGCGGTAACATTCTTCTACCAGAATGTGGACTCTGCCAAATCCGGCAGAAGGGGTGCAACAGCCAACCAGCAAGCAGAGTTAGAAGCCAGGACTGTTGGTCTAGAACGAGGGTCGTGCATCAGGAAGGCGTATCTCCTCATGCGTTGTCCCGGGCCGCCGTGTACAAAAGGCTCCGACCACTGCTGGCAGAACGACGACGGAAAACACTACCCCCTTTGGCCTCATCACGTCAGGATGCTTGCCGAACACATGCGGGCTGGGAAACCCCTGAACGGGCACGACGATGTTCCAGAAGAGTTTCGCCGCCTGGTCCGGATGCGGAACGCGAGCGGGAGGAGATAGTACAGAAAGAGCGGGAGAAGCACCAAACGGAGGCGACGCGATTCGGATAGCTCAGCCGCCGGCGTCCTGGCCAACCAATGCCATCGATGTGGGGCCGGAAGCGGCGTCGCACCTCACGTTCCACCCTCTCCCAGCATTGTTTTCCCAAACTCTCCGCTGGCACGGCTCAACATATCCAGGGAAGACGCGGTGAAGGCATACAGTGCTTGGCATCAGGCCCAAGTTTGCACCGAGGAACAGAAGCAGCATTATGACGCAGCTCGGGAGCTGACTCTGGCGCAATGCTACGATCTCAACATGCTTACGATCAATAAGCCGAAGATGTTCAATTTCTTCACTAAGAAGGGAATACCAGCTGGGGTTGCATGGCGCTTTGTTTGTGATGTGGAGGCATTCTTGGACGATCACGAAAGAGCACGGAGCGCATGATCGAACATTCAGAAAGGCTACAATATATATAAATACCTTCTGCTGTGTTCCAAAAATGAAAACGACATCGATTTTGTGACGATTCCCAAGTGCCTTCTCCCATCTTCCTGACAGTTCTGCACACTGAGTGATATCGGGGTTCTCACCATATTCCCGACCGGCAAGTACTCGAGGGTACTCCGAAGTACGACCTGCATCCAATAATGGCTGAAAGCTTGGCCTAAATTTCGCAGTGCTGACATGGTCTGCCGTACCTTTAGGTAACAACAGGTAAGTAGTTAGTGCAGTATGCACGTGATGAGCAGTTGACCATCAGACGGCGTGCTCGCGAACTGTGGGTACAAAACTACCCCACTCGCAATCCTCTGGGTTTGACTCTTCGAAACCTTCCGCACAACGGTCTTCACTGCGCTGCCGGCTGCTCAGATGCCTTTTGCACTACATAGCATCTACCATGTGTCTGCGAGTTGGGTTTGCCATATCCGCGCCGAGGAAAACGCCAATCAAAGATGTTGCGCAGTCGCCTGCGAACGCCATTGGCTGCTGCTCGCCGCCATGTGGCGGGGTGAACGGCATCAGCTAGCTTTCGTGCGATCCTGCGATTGCGGCCCAAAGGTCGACTCCATGCCATCACCGCCTCATCGACAACGTAGCCGTAATCAAGGCTTTCCTTCCCAAAACCTACGATGTCTCGAGTAGTACGTCCGTTTCTTCGGAAGGTTTTTCACCGATCCGACCGACCCGACAATGCCAACGATCGGGAAGGCTCTCGGGACAGAGAGCAGGGCGTTGCCGTTGTGATGTCTTGTGCGTCTTCCTACGGCAAGGCCTCGACGGAAGTGTCTGCTGCAAGCATCGATATCTCTCACCCCACGAAAATCGCCGCCGCCACCGCTACGTTCGCCTCGCAACTCCCAGCCGCGCCGGCGACCGATTCCACCGAGACCGAGACGTCCACCGAAGCGGGTGTGTCACCGCCAGCTTACCCGTGCGACTCTGGGACCGTGCCTACAATGACCTCAAACGAGAAGAGACGGACTTGGTGGACGTGTACGAGAAGATACTATCCCGGCAGCTTCAGGATGGCCTCGGCTCAGTGGTGCCCGAGTCCCAGCCGAATACGATCGCCCAAAACAACTCGGACGCGAGGCGCCACCAGATGACCCAGCTCATCCATGCCGGTCTAGACAAGACTGCGAGGGAGGCTATGGTGAAAGAGGCCTTGGCGTGGCCGTGGATGTCGTTCTGTCAGCCAGAAACGTCATAAGTTTGGCGATTCAGGCCGTGCCCCAAGCCGCGCTCGCCTGGACTGGCGTTTGTCTCACTCTAGAGGTGCGTTTATTTGGAGGGCGATGTTCCGCATGCTAAGTTCTGCAGTTGCTTGCCAACCCCGTAAAGGCAACCGAAGCCAACCGCAAAGGGATCGACTACGTTGTCAGGAGGATGGACTGGTACTGGAGCCTGTCGGGCAACCTTCTCAAGGATCTCCCTGACCATGCCGACGAGCTCTCGAGAGTGAAACACGAACTGGAAAACCAAATCGTCGACCTCTACAAAGTGCTGCTCTCCTACCAAGTCAAGAGTGTCTGTTCTTATTACCGCAACCGCGGTCTGGTCCTCCTCCGGGATGTGATCAAGCTTGACAACTGGGACGCAGACTTGGGGGGTATCCGAGACGCCGAGAAGTGCTTCCGAGATGACACCCAGACATACAATGCTCAGCAAGTCACGTCTCATCTCGAGCAGCTCGTTAGCCATGCAAGGAACCAGGAGATGCAGCAAATGTCGGAGAAGGACCAGCAATGCCTGAAACACCTGCGACTCACCGATCCTCGCGATGATAAAACCCGTATCGAGCGGACTAA
The DNA here is from genome assembly GCA_039881045.1 of Chaetomium olivaceum. NCBI lineage: Eukaryota > Fungi > Ascomycota > Sordariomycetes > Sordariales > Chaetomiaceae > Chaetomium > Chaetomium olivaceum. The sequence continues at coordinate 81,041 of JAYWVB010000062.1, read as the reverse complement.
AGGCGGCCTTCTGCAAGACTCGTATCGCTGGGTCCTCGACAACCCCGACTTCCAGCGATGGCGTAACCACCCAGAAAGCCGACTCCTCTGGGTCAAGGGCGACCCCGGCAAGGGGAAGACCATGTTGCTGTGCGGCATCGTCAACGAGCTGGACCGAGACGGTAGTACCGACGTATGCTATCGCAATGTGGCCTACTTCTTCTGCCAGGCTACCGACTCCCGCATCAACAATGCAACCGCCGTGCTCCGTGGCTTGATCTACCTGCTTCTCGACCAGCAGCCGTCTCTCCTCTCCCACGTGCGGAGCGAGTACGACCGGGCAGGCGAAACTCTCTTTCAAGATGCAAATACATGGGATGCCCTGTCAAGAATCCTTGCCAACATCCTGCGAGACCGAAGCCTACGAACGACCTACTTCCTCATTGACGCACTTGACGAGTGCGTGACAGACCTGCCACAGCTTCTCGACTTGATCGCCCAGAAATCATCTGGATCTCCCCAAATCAAGTGGATTGTCTCGAGTCGCAATTGGCCAGAAATCGAGGAGCGGTTGGAAACAGCCACAGAGAAAGCGAGGCTGAGCCTCGAGCTGAACGCCCAATCTGTCACCACCGCCGTCAACGCATACATCCGCCATAAAGTCCTTTACCTGTCGCAGTTGAAACAGTACGACAGCAAGACAGAGACTGCTGTACGAGACTATCTTTCCTCCAACGCAAGCGGGACCTTTCTCTGGGTGGCCTTGGTCTGCCAAGCACTTGCGGACCCGAACGTTCGGAGACGGCACAGCCTTGCGAAGTTGCACACGTTTCCGCCTGGGCTTGACTTTTTATACGCGCGGATGATGGAGCAGATTAGCCATTGCGAGGATGCAGAACTCTGCAAGCAGATTCTTGCGGTCGCCACGATTGTTCGCCGGCCGGTCAGCCTTAACGAACTCACCTCTCTTGTTGAGTTGCCGGATAACGTTTCCGACGATCCGGGGTCCTTGGAAGAGATCGTCAAGCTCTGCGGCTCGTTCCTGACTCTTCGAGAACAAACCGTCTATTTCGTCCACCAATCCGCCAAAGACTTTCTCCTCGGCAAGGCTTCGGACAAAGCCTCCAACAAAGCTTCTCAAGAGGCTTTCGATTGGGTCTTCCCTTCTGGGACAGAAAATGTGGACTATATCATCTTTTCGAGGTCGCTCGATGCGATGTCGACAACATTACGGCGCGACATGTACGGCTTGGGCTCGCCGGGATTTCTGATTAGCAACGTCCTAGTGTCGGACCCGGACCCGCTAGGAACGGTGCGGTACTCGTGCGTCTACTGGGTTGGCCACCTGTGCGACTCGATTTCCGGCACGAGCACACACCGGGATGATTTTCTACAAGATGACAGGGCTGTCCACACGTTCCTCAAGACAAAGTACCTTTACTGGCTCGAAGCTCTCAGTCTACTCCGAGCCATGCCAGAGGGTGTCATTGCCATAAGGCAGCTCGAGGACCTGCTCGTGAGGATGAGTAATCCCGCTCCAGAAACTCAGACTAACACAAAGATATAGGGACGCAGTGACAGGCGGCAGTTGGCAAACCTTGTTCGGGATGCGCACCGGTTTGCTCTATCTTACAGATGGATAATAGAGCAAGCTCCGCTTCAAGCATACGCATCAGCCCTTGTATTCGCCCCAGCCGGCAGCTTGATAAAGGAGTGTTTCAAGGCAGAAGAACCAGATTGGATTAAAACGAAGCCGGTCGTGGAAGCAGATTGGAATGCATGCCTGCAGACGTTGGAAGGCCACGGCGGCTCGGTTCGCTCGGTCGCGTTCTCGCCTGACGGCCAGCGGCTCGCGTCCGGTTCGCAGATAAGACCATCAAGATCTGGGACGCTGCGTCGGGGCGCTGCGTACAGACGTTGGAAGGCCATGGCGGCTCGGTTTACTCGGTCGCGTTCTCGCCTGACGGCCAGCGGCTCGCGTCCGGTTCGCACGATAACACCGTCAAGATCTGGGACGCCGCGTCGGGGCGCTGCGTACAGACGTTGGAAGGCCATGGCGGCTCGGTTTACTCTCGTCGCGTTCTCGCCTGACGGCCAGCGGCTCGCGTCCGGTTCGGACGATAAGACCATCAAGATCTGGGACGCCGCGTCGGGGCGCTGCGTACAGACGTTGGAAGGCCATGGCGGCTCGGTTTACTCGGTCGCGTTCTCGCCTGACGGCCAGCGGCTCGCGTCCGGTTCGGACGATAAGACCATCAAGATCTGGGACGCTGCGTCGGGGCGCTGCGTACAGACGTTGGAAGGCCATGGCGGCTGGGTTGACTCGGTCGCGTTCTCGCCTGACGGCCAGCGGCTCGCGTCCGGTTCGGACGATAAGACCATCAAGATCTGGGACGCTGCGTCGGGGCGCTGCGTACAGACGTTGGAAGGCCACGGCGGCTCGGTTTACTCGGTCGCGTTCTCGCCTGACGGCCAGCGGCTCGCGTCCGGTTCGCACGATAAGACCATCAAGATCTGGGACGCCGCGTCGGGGCGCTGCGTACAGAGGATCGATGTCGGTTCCCCGATAGGCCGCATATCATTTGACCAAACCGGCCACCACTACTTACTTACCGACATTGGTCGCATTCAGATGGCAACAACAGCGATCACTAAAATTTCAATTAAGCCGGACAACCTCGTGAGACATGGTTATGGCCTGGGACTGGATTCGTCCTGGATTACTTGCAATGGCCAACACGTGCTCTGGCTGCCATCGGAAGCACGACCGGTGTGCTTCGCTCTCCAAGGGCAGATGATATCCATCGGATGTGCATCGGGACGGGTTCTTTTTATCGGCTTCTCACGAGATGCGTGATTTGTTCTAAGTCTCTCTTCACCTTCCTTCTATTTAACTTTTACTAGCGTGCCACCAGAAGGGTCTGGGAGGCTAGGTAGATTTATCGGGTCCTCGTAATGTTCTGGTACATTCCATCGGTGGATTCATTCTGTAAATCGTGATACGGTGATGCTGGCATCTTTCTTGCGGAGGAAATTTACCATGTCTTGTGACTCATGCAAGGATTCTGCTCTAGTTGACTCTGTAGTGCCAGCCACATATGTTCAGCTACTTCTCTGGGGCGCCCGGCCTTTCGGTTGCCGTCAATTCTGCCGTTTTTGAGGATCTTCGCTCGCGCGGTCCGAAAGGCTCGGGTGGTACACGGAATAATCGTATTCGCTATCTCCTTGTCGGTCATCACTTCAACGCCCTGCAACTTGCTGATTATGGCATTTTCGAGCTCGGTTCGTTGGACCTTCGATAACTTGGGAGCCATTTGAGCAGGTTGGAAAGTGGAATTTCAATGAGTCAAGGATGGATGGCGTTGTGTTGCACTTGCCGCGGATAGCGGTAGAACTATATTCCAGCATAACACTTTGTACTCGGATAGTGCAAATGAGTATACTGTCTGGATTTCAGTAAATAACACTGTGTGGGTCCTTCTCACAGTTTGGAAGAGTGCATCATAGAGGAAGTTACTTATGCTCATAACTGTACCAGGTAAGAAAACTAGCGACACCCGATTCGCCTTTTACTGTAGGCTCTCGAAGTGGTAGTTGCCAGACGCGATACCTTTGCAGAAGAGGAGAGCGACACCCCAATTCACCTTTTACTTACTATATTAATCTTCTTCACGTCTTTTGAGGCAGCTGGTTGAAGATTCCGTCTTTCCAGATGCCAGGTGCGGCGCGCGGCGCTTCAGACGTCATCGACGTCATGAGAGGCGATTCGGGGTCCCCAGGAGTGGGATATCGCCGGCCCCAGCGCAAAAGGGTGAAAACGGCAAGGGCGATGGAATCAATGCAAGAAGAAAACGATATGGACTGGGAGGGGAAAACAGCAGTGAGAGAATGTTGAGAAACCACAAAAACCGCTCAATTCGGGCCACAGCGGCCGAGAGAGCAAGGGAGGGAATCCAGGGCCAAGAGCAAACCGCGGACTGCAACTTCGAAAACAAATTGAACACTATCAAAACGGAATTTCAGCTTCAATTCGAAAAGCTCAGGGATCACATGGTAGAAGAAATGGCCAAAATGACGGCCCGGTTGACCGAAGAACTGTCGCAAGCGCGAGAGCAACTCACCCAAGCCCGCCGCGAGCTCGAGGACACCAGACTGCAGCTCCACGCCATGAACCAGGCTCAGGAAGCCCCTCTGGCTCGGCCGGCGTATGCGGATGTCGCCCGATGTACACCTCCCACCAGCGGTCCTAGTCTGGCATCCTCCGCAAGCCGGACGGCTACGCCAGAGCCAGCGTTCTGCACGGTTGACATGACCAGGGTACCGGAGGAACACATCGAAGAGGCTACACCAGTGGCTCTTCGCAAACTCATCGAGAACGAGATGCGAGCGCAGGGAGACCAACCCAAATGGCGTTGTCTTGCCGTTACCAGAGACAGAGGAAACATCAACCGCCTTAGGATCGTTGGCAGGAACGAAGCGGAAGTAAAGAGAATCAAGGACATCATCGAAGCGAAGAAGGCGCCGGGTGCACACGTCCTACGTGACCAGCTGTACCCAGTCAAAGTTGACAACGTCAACCGTACGGCCGTTCTCGACCCTGAAGGCAAAGTACTCCCCGGAGCGGCGGAAACCCTGGGCCGAGAGAACGACGTGCAGATCGCCAAGTTGGCTTGGTTGAGCCGGAAGGACACTGCGAAAGCGTATGGATCGATGGTGGTATATATCACCAAAGCCGGCGATGCTAAGAGGCTCATTAACGAGGGCTTCTTCCACGCGAGAGGCGAATCGGGATACACGGGAATCTTCGAACGTCGGGCGCGGCCGAACCAATGCTACAACTGCCAGCAGATTGGCCACAAAGCTTTCCAGTGCAGGAACCCTCAAGTGTGTGGAATGTGCGCTAGTGAGGGCCACCGTCACAGCGAGTGCTCAGCAGTTATACCGAAGTGCGTTCTGTGCGGAGGACCACATGAATCGTTCAGCAAGAATTGCCGGAAGCTCTATCCATCTCGTCATGAATAGGACGTTTCGGGTCATCCAATTGAACGTCAGAAAGCAAGGGGAGGTGCATGATAGTTTGATGAACGACGTGGCAATCCAGGACGCTGCCGTCATAGCCATTCAGGAACCCCAGGCGCGGAGGATCCAAGGACGGCTCCTGACGACCCCTATGGAGCATCACAAATGGACCAAGATGATCCCGTGCACGTTGAAGGAAGGTAGATGGGCTATCCGGAGCATGCTCTGGGTGAACAAAATCGTGGAAGCCGAGCAGGTGGCAGTGGACTCCCCGGACATCACGGCAGCAGTCATACGGCTCCCGGAGCGCGTAGTCCTGGTCGCGTCCGTCTACGTACCGTGTGGGGACGGCGAGGCACTAAAAGACACCTGCGAGAACCTCCGCAGGGTGGTAGCAAAGGCGAAACGGGGCGTAGGAACGACAGTCGATATAGTGGTTGCAGGTGATTTCAACTGCCACGACCAACTGTGGGGAGGAGACGACGTCTCATCCGTGAGACAAGGGGAAGCCGACCCCATCATCGACCTCATGAACGAGCTGACTCTGAGCACTCTACTCCCAAGGGGCACAATAACATGGCAAGCAGGTGGATACGGTTCGACTATCGACCTGGTCCTGGCCTCGGATGAACTGGCAGAAGCCGTGATCAGATGTGGAGTCCATAGAACGGAACACGGTTCAGATCACCGCGCGATTGAAACAGTCTTCGATATTGAGGTACCTGTGCCGACGCACCACGACCGACTGCTTCTCAAGAACGCGCCATGGAAAGACATCAGAGCCAAAATTGCAAATACACTAGGGGACACCCCAGCGGAGGGGACAGTCCAGCAGAGAACGGACCGCCTGATGTCCACTGTCTCAGGCGTGGTTCATTCCCTCACTCCCAAAGCTCGGCCATCGCCATACGCAAAGCGATGGTGGACTACGGACCTGACGCAGCTACGTCACATCTACACGCACTGGAGGAACCGCGCTCGCTCGGAACGCCGGGCAGGTTGGACCACAGCCGAGATTGAGGAATTGGCAAAGGGTGCAGCAAAACAGTACCACGATGCCATCCGGCAGCAGAAGAAGAAGCACTGGGCCGAGTTCCTTGCGGACAACGACAACATTTGGAAGGCTGCAAAGTATCTAAAATCCGGAGATGATACCACGTTTGGAAGGATCCCGCAACTTGTTAGAGCAGATGGTACATCCACGGCCGATCATAGAGAACAGGCCGAAGAGCTCCTAACAAGATTCTTCCCGGCCTTGCCCGATACGATCGACGATGAAGGTCCAAGACCACAGAGGGCACCCATCATGACGCCTATCCTTACGATGGAGGAAGTCGAACGACAGCTGTTCGCAACGAAGTCCTGGAAGGCACCAGGGGAGGACGGTTTGCCGGCAGTGGTGTGGAAGGAAGTCTGGCAGGTGGTCAAGCACCATGTACTGGCGCTCTTCCGTGCCTCGCTGGAGGACGGGGCCCTTCCCAGCCAGTGGCGACATGCTAAGATCATCCCGCTCAAGAAACCGGGCAAAGAGGACTACACCATCGCAAAAGCGTGGAGGCCAATCTCCCTCCTAGCAACGCTGGGCAAAGTGCTGGAGTCGGTGATCGCGGAACGGCTGTCCCACGCCGTGGAGACCTACGGCCTCCTGCCCACCAACCACTTCGGCGCGCGGAAGCAGCGATCAGCAGAGCAGGCGCTGGTATTTCTACAGGAGCAGATCTACACGGCCTGGAGAGGACGAAGATTGTCAGCCTCATTAGCTTCGATGTCAAGGGAGCCTATAACGGAGTCTGCAAGGAACGGCTGGTCCAGAGGATGAGGGCACGTGGTATCCCGGAAGAGCTGTGCCGATGGACAGAAGCTTTCTGTTCTGACCGTACGGCCTCTATCCAGGTCAACGGGCATGCTGCGGAACGACGGGACCTCCCACAGGCTGGCCTGCCCCAAGGCTCGCCCCTCTCCCCTATCTTGTTCCTCTTTTTCAACGCGGATCTGGTCCAGCGAAAGATCGATAGCAACGGTGGCGCGATAGCCTTTGTCGATGACTTTACCGCCTGGGTCACAGGACCGACGGCACAAAGCACACGCAAGGGCATCGAAGCAATCATCGACCAAGCACTAGACTGGGAAAAGAGAAGCGGAGCGACATTTGAAGCAGACAAGACAGCCGTCATCCACTTTACCCGCAAGGCCTATAAAGCCAACTCGGAGCCCTTTACGATCAAGGGTCAAGATGTTCAGCCGAAAGACCACGTTAAGATCCTTGGAGTGGTCATGGATGCCAAGCTCAGGTATAAGGAGCATATCGCAAGAGCGGCCTCCAAGGGCTCAGCGCGGCGATGGAGCTGAAACGGCTCAGTGGTCTGTCCCCGGCTACGGCGCGGCAGCTGTTCACCGCCATGGTCGCGCCAGTGGTGGACTACGCATCCAGCGTCTGGATGCACCAATGCAATTGGAAGACCGCGCCGGCCATACACAGGGTGCAGAGGGTCGCGGCGCAAGGGATCATAGGAACGTTCAGCACGGTAGCAACACGCGTAGCAGAAGCAGAAGCTCACATCCCCACAGCTCAAGATCGATTCTGGAAGAGGGCGATCAAGATGTGGACGGACATCCACACCCTACCAGAGACGAATCCACTCCGCAACACCACTTCCCGGATGCGCAAGTTCCGGAGATCCTACCGCTCGCCTTTCTTTCAGGTAGCAGATCTCCTCAAGGACGTCCCATTGGACAGCCTCGAAACCATCGCTCCCGTCGTATTAGCGCCATGGGAGAGGCGAGTCCGCACTACGGTTGACAGAACGGGCATCCAGCAAAAAGAGACAGAGTGGGCGGTCCGGATCGCCGTAAGCAGCTCCGCACGAAACAACATGGTAGGGATCGGAGGAGTCGTCCGTCTCCCGCTGCCGATGCGAGATGGCTCAAGGAACGAAGCCTTTAGTGTGACGCTGGGCTCCAGGTCGGAGCAAAACCCGTTCTCAGGCGAGCTTGCGGCTATTGGGTACGCGTTGAGGTTGATTCGAAATATCAGGTACCGAAAGATCATCCTTGCCACCAGCAACAAGGCAGCCGTGATGGCCTTGGAGCGACCACACCAGCAATCAGGACAACAATATCTCTGTCAGGCGTACGATGCGATAAGTGCCTTACGCAAGGCGGGAAACACGATCTCGGTCGTCTGGATCCAAGCGGGTACCAAAAACGAGCTCCTGAACACAGCCAAAGCGAAAGCAAAGGAAGCAACACGGCAGGACGCTACGCCACAAACGCAGGATCCTGCCATGCGGTCAACAGCCCTCCGTATCGCATGGGCAAAGCGGGCACCGCCCACGTCCTTACCTGACAAAGTGGGCAGACATTCCAAGAGAGTCGATATAGCGTTACCAGGGAAGCACACCCAACTATTATACGACCACCTGTCCCGAAGCGAGGCTGGCGTGCTTGCTCAGCTTAGAACAGGCATGACCAAGCTCAACACATACCTGCATCGTATCAAAGCAGCACCGTCAGATCAGTGTACGTGTGGACAAGCCAGAGAGACAGTGGACCACTTCCTCTTCCGATGCAAAGCAATGGGATCAACACCGCAGGGAGATGCTGCAATGTACGGATGTCCACAGGGGGAACCTCTCCTTCTACCTGGGAGGAAAGTCGCCCTCGGATGACAAGGACTGGTCCCCCAACATGCGGGCGGTGCGGGCGACGATACGTTTTGCCATTGCCACAGGTCGTCTGAGGACTGAACAACAACAGAATGAAGCAAAACTAACCTCACCCATCCTAAACCCCGACTAACACCACCCCCCCCTTCATCTCGTGTCACACGGAGTAAGCGCGCTTCAGCCGCCGAAGATAGGACGTTGGACACTTGGAGACTAGCCTTCAAGCCAGCTTACTATTCGTATACTACTAACCCACGAGCATCCGCAGCAGAGAGGGCAAAATTGTAAGGAGATAAGCCAGAAAAGGAGGATGTACGGGCTTCATGAGACCAGGATCCATTTTAGGATATGTATTAGTAGATTGCATGATAGTTGCCCTTTCGGGTTAGGCCCGCCGGGCGGAATAAATTGTGGTGTGTGTGTGTTGTGTGTAGTCGCCCATACTACTGTGTAGATGTGACTAAAAGGTAGTTACATACTTCGTAGTCAAGCATTAATCGCTCAGCAGCAACTTGTGCGCCATTACTGGCCAGATTACCTCCGTAGCAACTATAGAATCTTGTTGTCTATTGCTAGAGTCAAGGCGGAACGGATAATTAACTAATTAAGGTGTTATTCTGGGATGTCATTGTCAAAGGCATGAATCAATTATACCGTACATGTACTTGGTATCCAACGTTTGAAAACAATCTTGCCTCGCTTAAGCACCTATCTTGCCTTACCTCTACTCCGGGGTGACCCCGAGAACCAGCCTGGCATCCTCAACAATACCTTCAAGCTCGGCGACAAGCCGATCGCGTCGCAACGACCCTCGACCTCGGGGGATCAGCAGGTCCCCCTCGATGAGATTTACGAGTTCTCTCTAGCGGTCCGGGGGCCGCCTTGTTTGCCTTGTCCGCCTCGTCCGCCTTGTTAGCCTTGTCCGCGTCCCGCCCGGTTGGTCGCGACAGCGGACGTCTCGTCGTATCTTCTCCATGATGCACAGGGCTGCCTGGCAAACGACGACCTGCACCTCGCCGCCGTCCCCTCTTGTGTCTCGTAGAAGGCCCCAGAACCCCGGTCCGCCCTGAAACGGTCCAGCGCCCGCCGCGCCGTCGAACAACCAGACGGCGAACTCGAGGAAGATGCAGCCGAGGGACCACATGTCGTATTTGCGTGACCACGGCTTGCCACGGCCCGCCGCCTGGTTCTCGTCGTCGTTGCCGTCGCAAATGCCACGAGCCTCGGGCGGCTCATAGTGCGGCGTGGTGGCCGGCCCGGGTTTGCGTTGCGCTGTTCCGGTCCCCCGTCGCCTCGTCGTGGATCTTGGAGATGCCGAGATCTCCAATCACTAGACGGCCTCGGCCTTTCGAAGAGGAGCCGGTACCGGCATCATCAAAGTGGAGTATGTTGAGGGGCTTGAGGTCGCCGTGGCGACAGTGTCTTGCGCCTTGGAAGCCCATGTGCAAGTCGCGGACGGCCTTGGCGAGTCCGAGGATTTGTTCAAACGACCCACTGTATGAGTTCCGGGGTCTGTGGTTCCCCGTTTTGGGTGCTCCAGAAATGTGTGCAGGTTGCCGCCGCTCGCCAGGGGAAAGATGATGGAATATGTGCTGGAGCCGTCTGGGTTTTGAACCTCGTAGGTGGCAATGTGCTTGATGAGATGGGGTTGTTCAGGTTTCTGGTTATCGCCAGATTCTTCCTTTCCTGCTTGAATTGGCTCCGTCCTTGAGCTCCTTGACGGCGACTCTGACTCCATCTTCTTCGGTTTTCCCGTCATGGTGTGCGGAAAGCTGCGTCGTCTTGAATACGGTGCTGAATCCGGTGGACGCGATGACTTCTTTGCCTCTAAATGGCAATGGGTGTTTTGAGAATCGAGCTTTTTGTGGTCTTCGCAGCCGCCGAACTTTGGTGCCAGGGCAAGCCACTGCTCTTGGCAAAAGCGATAGACCTTGGGTGATCCTAGACTCTCGAATAGGTTGAATATCTTTTGTTCCCGGGGCCCGGTCGAGCGGAGGATGTTTGTCGGGGTTCAAACTGGAGAGTGGGAGATGAGCATCGGTCATGCCTTCGCGAACCAACAGGTCGTAGGTGATGCTCTCGCAACCACTGAGGACGAGAATGGCAAAAGTCCTCTTTGCCCGTTGAACAATTTGTTCTGCCTTGTAGGTATCGCATCGCCTAATTCCGAGCCCGCGATGGTCAAGGGCGCGACGACCGTAATTTTCTCATCAAACACATTTGGCTGGGATGAAGGCAGTGCCAATTACCGTCTGGAGGGTAGAGCTGCTCCCTTCGGAGTTCGTTATGGAGGAGCGTCAATGTTGACCCGGTCCGGCTCACCGGCCCCGAATTTGGCTGTCGATTGCCACAGGCCCATCGTGGATGTTTGTCTTGAAGCTCAGGCCGTGAGGCGCGGACACGAAAACCGGTACAGACAGCACATCATGCCTGAGGGCACTAAGCAATCATATGTACATTCTCTTCTCCTGTCAAGGCTCGACATTTTCCCGATGGGGGGTGTGCGATATTACTGCCGCAGGCAAGTTGGTAGGGCCAGAGGGCATGATTAGTGGACGCCACGAGTCCATGACTCTCAGCCTTGACTCTCAACCCTTCGGTGTGTGCTACCTGTAGAGATGGCGCGGTGCCTGAGACTGCATGCAGCCCGCTGTAACACAGCCCAACCCCTCTTTCCCACCTCCCTCTCGAGGAAGTCGCACAGACACAACCCGAGCCTTGTCTCTTGCGGGAAATCGGAATTTGATGTGAGGCTATGGGACACAGGCCCACAGCCGGAGAACGCCTTGTTGCCTAGGCGGTGGGAAGTAGAGTGGGAAGTGGTGCAGTGAATCATTGGAGGGGATGGAGGGGTTGGAAGAGCGGATAGCACCGTCAAGCCACACTAGCTGGGCAACAATGAACAGATGGGCGCAATCACGCGGGGCGTCTCTGAGAAGATGGCTGCGCAAGGCTCCCTGGCACGAGTCCACGGCTGCCGGAAGACGAGGTTTGGGACGCTGACCTTTCATTTGTGCATGATGAGGATAATGACGACGACGACGGCGGCTACGATTCGCTTTCATCTACTTTCATTTTCACTGCATCATGCTTCTTTGGCTGGGCGTACCCGACAGGCCGAGCTTCACAGCTTCTTACGTTATCTCATGCAGTAGTACCTTAAAGATACCCAATTCAACCTCACGCTAATTATCTACCTATCAACTGGTGGTAGTGCATGCGTCCATCTGTAACTGCAATGGGACACTGCATACTATGCCGACTCCTCTGCCAGCTGTTGTGCCGATTGGAGGTTCGTGAACCCCAGAATGCACTTTGTGTTTCTTTTCTGGTTTTTGCGAGGATTTGTTTGGTCGGTATGTGTACATTTGTACATATATGTATACGAGCATATGCTTCCGCAGGTTCCCTCGAACACCTCTGCCTCCCTTGAACCTGAACCAATCGCTGGGACGCATATGCCACCAAATCATCGCTGATATTTAAATCTAGTCGTTTTTTCCACTCTGCGTTGCTGAGACGGGTCGCCATGGGATCATCCGTAAGCACGCGCCGCACGCCAAAACGCCTTTGGACGCAGAGGGCAAAAACTTGCATCAGAGGCTCAGAGACTCTATGGTCCCCTCACGCGATTCACCGGGACGGTTTGTTCCGACGGAACGGTTGAGAACCCTACTATCCGAAGCGACTATAGCACGAGAGTTGGAAGCCAGACATGGCAAGCCAAGCAAGAGGGAAATCAAGGAAATCAAGGACACTGCGAGATTCGCATCTCACAGCGCATTCCGGACCTTTGCTACTCTTCGCATGGGTAGTAATCAACATTACTTTCCTCTTTTTCGTCTAGCTCAGTTCAGCGACGAGAACTTGCCTGTTACAATGGACGAGCTCACCGAGAAGCTCAAGAAAATGGTCGAGGATGCTAAGATGACGCACCCGCAATTGAGCGAAAGCCTTGACGAGCGTCTTGACGGTGTGGCCGAGTCTTTCTCAAAAGATCAGTGGTTGTTCATAGCTCAAAGCTTCGATACGGACACCTTCGCGTATTCCGAACTCGAGAAAGAAAGGCGGCTCCCTTTCCTCACCTCGGATCCTCCCATCTATCGGGGCACTTTTAGCACCGTGTCGGAAAGAGTTCTCCATAAAGACCATCTCACTCTTGGTAAACAACATAGGAGCATACAGTTTGTAAGCAAAGCCCACAGAGTCGGCGTACCTCGTCCTGAATATCTCTGGATCGTTAAGTGTCTAACTGATTAACGCTTGGGAATAGACGATACCGATGAAAAAGCTAGATACAACGCAGGAGGAACATCCTTGGTTGGCTGTGAAAGAACTGAACCTCTCACCGGAGGATTTGTACAGGATCACAGGCACAAACATGACCGAGGCTCAAATCCTCAAAATCATGAATGGCCTTGGCCACCCGCACCTACTCCTGACACTTGCTCACTACAGACGGGACGACAAAGAGTACTTCTTATTCCCGTGGGCTGAAAGGGGTAGTCTCCGAAAGTACTGGGAAACCACGACCCCGAACCCGACGCCCGACTATGTCATGTGGCTCGTTGCCCAGATGGCAGGCCTTTCAGACGCCGTGAGCGCGTTGCACTCCAAGAAATGTCGCCACGGTGACCTGAAGCCCGACAATATCCTATGCTTCGGGGAGCAAAAGAAGAATGATACCGCCGAAAACATCCTGTTGCCACCCGACCGCCTCGTCGTCGGTGACCTCGGTCTTGCCAAGATCCATGAGTTTATCACAGCATTGCGCGAAAACGTTGCTACCAAAACCAAGGCCGGCACTTTGATGTATTCACCCCCAGAGTATGAGCAGGGCGGTACGGCCCCTTGGTCACGCCTCTTCGACATATGGTCCCTTGGCTGCATATATCTCGAGTTCATTGTGTGGCTCCTCCACGGCAACGACGGCCTACGCAGCTTCAGTCAGTCGGTTGGGCCCAATGGTGGCGAGAAGAACACCTTCTATACCATTATCGGGGGCTACGGCACAATCGAACCACGGCTCGCTGTCCATCCTACTGTAACCCAGTGGATTGAAAAACTGTTGAGTGACCCGCGTTGTGGGACCTCCACGGCCCTCCGGCGTGTCATCCGTCTCATTGCCGATGAGATGATAGTCGTCGCTCTCCCCCCGGACGGAGCCGCCGATGGTAGGGAAAGGGCAGGTATTGACAAAGACATGGAGCGAATCCAGACGCCTGGATTACCCAAGACAGGTCAACCTCCCATTGTCAGGATCCACGCTTCCACGACTATCGAAGCCCAAGACAAGGAGAGGGTGCGGGCTACGGCTAGGAGTGTGAGCGACAAACTGACTAACCTTCTAGGCGAGATGAAGAGTGGCCTCACGCAGGCGATGACTCCGCCGCCTCCAAACGAGCCGAACCAACCACCTCCCGCAAAGCCTGCCCCAGGGTCTCCTGCAGGCAACCGCGGAAAAGGGGCCCTGGATGTTCCGGTCCGTCACAGGATTCCCTCAGTTCTCTCGGATCCATCCGCTGACGAATGATACTGCGAGCAGAGGAATGTACGTTTGTAATTCCAGCCAAACCCAACCCAATGTACGCCTGTGGTTTTACAATGCCGACGCTTGTGAGCCGTCGTTTTCCTGCCATCGGTGTCATCAAGTTGTCTTGGTGGGGCAACGGTTCAGGAAGATGCTGACAACAAGGAGGATGTAAGTCTTCCTTCCCTTGCTCGGTAGTTACCAGACATCCTTGCTGATATTGTAATCTCGGACGAGCAGTATGTGGGTGGACCCCTTACCAGTCGAGATATCCGGCCAGATCCGGTTCATGACGAAGACCTGAACATGAGTAGCTGACAGTGATACCGAACCTGTATTTGATAGATGGTAAGGATTGTTCTCTTCCTGAGTCTGATTTCGCACGTTGCTCTTGTTACTAAGGCCGATCGCAGTTGGTGAGTTGTACCGGAGCGGAAAGATGGTTGCACATACCTTATTAGCGACTAACTTGGCTTCTCTGTGCCTATTCACCTAGACAGTAAGTCAACGCCCTTGCCGCGAAGAGTTTATCTCTCATATATAGATCACGAGAACTAATACGTGACTGCAATCGCCGCCCTTAGAAGGTAATATACTACCAAGCCCAGCTAGCATTTATGTCGAGGTCAATGTGCTTACATCAAATGGGGTAGTTTAACGAAAGCTGGGAGTACAGTCCCGACACCATCATAGCGACAAAGATGTTCCGTGATCTCCATAATACGGACACAGCGATCGATGCAATTCTCCCCGCCGCCTGTCGGCGAGGGCCTTCTCCTCTCTGCAACCGATGCGCCCAGCTAAAGCTTTCAGCTCCCAGTCAGCGCTTTGCCGATACTCTAGCAGGGCTAGCGGAAAAGAAAGGTCACTGTGCGCTTTGCCAACTCCTCCACTCGTCGTGTGCCCGGCGGTATGGAGGTCTACCGGAGAGTGCGAGGGTCCAGTTTTCGAGGACCGGTTCGTATCTCGCGGCCCGCAGAGGGCATGAAGAGAAGCAGCTGGTGGCATCTCTTTACCGCACACGGTTCGGTATGTTTTTAGCATAGTAACTAGGGCATCTGCCGCTGGGACGTTCACTTCTCACTGCCCAGCTTCTGACACGTTTACACTTATCCAGTCCACACCGCGCAGGATATCCAACTGGGATTTCCCAACCTACCCGCGCTCGGCAGCCCCTTGCACATGAAGCTGCTCTCGTTGTGGATCTCGGACTGCGATGATAACCACTCATGCTCTCAAAGACCATCAGACTTCTTCCCCACACGAGTTATCGACGTGGGCGAGCCGGGGCAGAAACAGCAGTTCGCCGACAATGAGGTCCGACTCGTGTACCAAACCAAGGATATTGAACAATCCAGTAACTACCTGGCTCTGTCACACCGATGGGGTTCGATTCCGTCCCCCGGCCCTGCCGGGTCCAACGAGCACAGGGATATGGTCCGCACCACGGTAAAGGCCGACCTCGTCATATCTAAACATCAACAACAAGAACAGCAACAGCAACAGCAGCAGCCAGCAGCAACAGCAGCAGCAACAACAACAGCAAGGCCAAGGCCAACAGGGCCAACAAGAACAGACCATCAAGGAGCGGAGAATCGAGCTGTCCCAGCTGCCGCGGACCTTTCGCGACGCCGTCCTCGTCGCGCGCGGCCTGGGGGTCCGGTACCTCTGGATCGACTCGCTGTGCATTGTGCAGGACGACGCGCAGGACTGGCAGCGCGAGTCGCAGATGATGGAGCGCGTCTACACCTCGGCCTACTGCACCATTGCCGCCATCCGCGCCGGCCGCCCGGACGACGGCTTCCTGTCGTCGGCCCGGCCACGGCCCCCGTCCCAGTCCCCGTCCCAGTCCCCGCTCCCGTCCGAGGGGGACGGCCTTTGGCGGGAAGGGGAGAGGGACGTGGTGGTTGTGGTGGAAGGGGAGAGAGGAGGAGGAGGAGGAGAAGGAGGAGAGAGGAACTTGAAGGCGCCTGAGGACGAGGTTTATGTCTGCGACATGCTGGACGACTTCGACGAGCATGTGGGCCGTAGCGAGCTCCAGAGACGAGGGTGGGTGCTGCAGGAGCGGGCGTTGTCGAGGCGCACCATCTATTTCACTGATAAGCAGACGTACTGGGAATGTGGCCAAGGGGTGAGGTGCGAGACGTTTACGAAGATGCACAAGTACGTTTTTCTCTCCCCTCTTTCCTTCCTCCGCCTTTTCCGTTATCTCCGTGGAATGAGCTGACAAGTACTACAGCGAGAAGGCCGCCTTCCTCGGAGATAGCGACTTTCCTCGGTACGGCGACGCGCGTTCCAAAGGGAAGAGGATCAAGCTCATCCAGAGCTTCTACGAGCAGTACTCGGCCATGCAGCTCACTTTCGCCAAGGACAGACCGGCCGCGATCCGCGGCCTCGAAGCGCGGCTGGTGCAGACGATTGGAGGGCCCGGTGGCTACGGCGTCTTTCAGAGGCATATGCATCGATACCTTCTCTGGAAGAGACGCGGGGAAACCGGCCTGGAGCGCATCGCCGGCTTCCCTCCGGACGAGCGGGTGCCGTCCTGGTCGTGGATGGCGTACGCCGGCCCGATCGAATACGTTGATGTTCCGGGCTACAATATTGAGTGGGATAAGGACCTTATTTGGCCTTGTTCCGAGTCAGACCCGGTCCCCTCCAGGCTTGAGGCTCCAGTGCGAGACGTCTCCCAGCTGCAAGCCGACGAGATCACCCTGGACGACGGCAGGCCCATGATCACGCTGAGCCCCAAGTGCGTCGTCGTTGTGGGCACCATCAAGGTGCCAGCAGACGTGCCGGGGGGATACGAAAAGTATTGTCACGTTCTGATTGTCGAACCTGTGACGACACCGGTTGATGGAATAAATAAGGGCGGGAGAGCCTGGCAGAGGCTTGGGGTAGGAAGACTTCAGCTACGCCATATCGTTTTCGAGCAGGAGGGACGAGGCATTGACTTAAACTGGATTATATAACTAGACCATGGTTATTTCGGTCAGCCATAGGATGAAGGAGGACGGCGGATGTTGCACGTCAACAGGATAGCTACCTAAGTTTGTGTGGTTGCCATTGAAGGGCGAGAAATCAGGAGACCCTACCAAAAGTTTCCCTCTGGCACTCGCAAACTGTGACTTTCGGCCGGCTCGACAATCTTGCATCATCAGTCCAGAGCGGCACAAAATACACATGCTGAACAATCTCAGGGGTGGCCAGTGGGCATCTGCGATCTCGCGGCGGCGACCAACATCATGCGTCCAACAAGCGGGACCAGTCCCCCGGGACTTGGCTCCTGGAGGCGCAGAACTGCTGCACCGTTACACCAACGTAGACACCCGGCAAAGTTGTGAAGTTTATCGTCAGGGATAGAGTCATTCGCCAGATTTCGGACCCCAAGTTTGCGATGGCGCAGCGTGGTTTCGACGTTTTGAGTGATACCACCGCCTCCGAGATGCGTCCCCGCGGTGTGATGTCCCGATATGCCAAGCGAGATAGGCGAGCTGCAAGATTTGAGACCGGCCACCGTTGGGGGCCAACATGGGCCATGATGCAACCTTAGTGAAGACCCATACCGTTGATCGGTAGCTGTCCGAGAGCCCTAAGCTGTGTGTTTCAGGAGGGACAGCAGCAGCCACAATGCAGAATTACCTCGCTAGTTATCATTAAGCCGATGCAATGAAGACGACAAATTATTTGGGCGTTGTATGCTCGTCTGGAACAAAGCCCGGGGTGATGCCCGGAGGTCAGAGCCCGACCGAGCCTGTCTTCCGGACAACGGCCGGAGAGTGGGGCCCGTATTCGGCGCAGGCCGGCATAGCCTCTCTGTGTTGGGCGACATCTACCACTAAAGATACACCCGGCTCTTAGCACGTGGTAACCCACGAGTCACGAGTGGAATCACCCGGAATGATTTTACAACCAAGCCACAGCCAGGAACTGTTGCTTTTCTTGACGGGAAGCGGGAGTTGGAGGTGGGAGTGTTGGTTCGATCACGTAACACCGGGCCGTATTGCGATCTAAAATAAAACCGAACCGAATAATGGGTAAATCGCGCGCTGCCGGGCCGAGAGAGTTAGAGGATGGAGCTGAAGCAGGGCTCGAACCAACAGGGCATTTAGCGTGAATAATACTGCCCTTATCAGATCGGATGCGGCGCGGGCGTGTCTGATGATGATGGGCATTCGAGGCAGAGCTGACAGGGGCCCATGGCTCGTAAGAAAGGGAATCGGTTATGACGCAATGCCATGGTGGGTTGTGTGTGTTCGGGGTTCACCAGACTCGGCCGGGGCTTGCTTGGCCCTTGGCCCGGCCTATCCGGCCCCAACCCCGGCCTTGGCCCCGGCCACGGCCTCGGCAGCCCAGCCTGGGAATGTGATCTCCGAACACGACGCTGGCCCGTGATCACCGCGCACCGGGTAGATCACACAGAAGACCGGCCCTTCCATGCAGCCATGGCCTGGAATGGCCTGACCAAGGCCTGAAATGTTTCGAAACAAAACGGCCACTGAGCATCGATGGGGGCCGTAGATGTTTTGGCCTGCCATCTGATGTACCCGACATTGCTGCGGATGTGAAGTTGCGGCTGAGTGAGGCGTGGATAAAGTCAATGTTCGAGATGAAAATTATCAAATCATTGATTGCCGAATCGAGGGGAAAGGGGCGCACAAGTCAGTGGGCATTGTCAGTTTGTCTCTTCAATGTGACTTCTGTGCCGCTCGATGTGATGCTTGGATTGTTGCGAAGGACGGCTACCCTGCTCTCTTCGCCGGGAGGAACATGGCCAACATCCCAAGGTCGCGCGCACCATCAGCGACGGCCGACGATTAGAGTTAGAGATGGGACGTAGTGCCTAGTACAGGGAGCATCTCATCGAGTTGTTGGAAATGAATGCCTACCTCGCAAACCTACAGGCAAGCAAGATCTAATTGATTTTGCGGCACACATTTTCGATGGCAGGACGCTGTCTCGGGAGAAGGTGGGGGATTGACAGATCTGGAGCGGCCCGATCAAATCTGGCCAGTGTCAACACGGCAGAGGCTAAAAGTGGGCAAGCGCTCCCGTCACAAACAGGACAGGACATCAAAATAGGTAGCCACTAACAGTATTCCGGTGCTCTAATACGCAATATTGTTAGTGGACCGATTACGATTACCCGCTTTCAAGTTTTTTTTATCCTGGGGTTTGTTTGCATTGCAACTGTGCAGGAACCCCACTGCTCGATCGGCCAATGGAAAAAAAAACCAATCGGAAACTGGCCCCCACCACAGCGGGTGCTTCCCGAGCGACAGAATTGACGCGCGCCTCTGCGTTTTTCATTTCAACTGCAGCATCTTACGCTCTTTCCTGCCCTTGTCCCGAACAACCAATCCGACAGCTTCCTCAGGTCGCGAGAACCAACAAGCCATGTTTCATCTCATCTTCCGATGGCCCTTTTTCGCGCTGCCTTTTCGCTTGAGTGGATCTGGCAAGCCGAGCTGAGTGGCTCGCTGAATGGTTCGCTGAGCGCCGTGTTCTTCCCGCATTGCCGCCAGCGACCGATTCCAAAGCATCCACGCGGTTCCAAAACGCGCCATCACGACAAACCGCAACTCTTTCTCCCCGCCGGATCCGAACTTGGCTTTCCCGGCGCCTGTTTATTTTCTGCCGTTGCGACGTTGATACCGAGAGCTGCAACGTCGCAGCCCTTTGCAATTTCCAGCCGCCCAGGTCTCGCGAGACGCTCACCTCCGCCGTTATTGTCGCGCGCCAGTGCTCGTGTCTCTCTCGGCTGTTTGGGGTCAGTCGAGTGTCTGCCGATACCTTCACCCTGAGAGGTTGCCGTTCTGTCGGGTTCTCAGGGGTCTCGTTGATGGCGGCAGCTGGCCTCGTCTGCAAGGCGGCCAGTCGCAGATTGGGTCAGATCTCGATCGCCGGCCGCCGAGGGCCGCCGCCCTGGCCCTTTTCTGTTTCTCCGTTCCAAATGTTTCTTTTATGTTTGTTTCTAAAGCCGCCATTGCGGTGCCGATATTTCCTTTGCTCGGGTTTTATTTATCTACTACTCCCAAAGCTCCATTGAAGAGCATTAAAAGGCAGCCTTACTCATGCTCGGACTCACGATCCACGCATCGCGAGCATCAAGACACGGCAAATGAAGTTGCGTGGAGACAAGGCTTGGGGTTCTGCGCGTAAGGCTGGCTGGCTGGCGGCTAACACGCATTCCGAGCCGCTGTCTGAGCGTACCCTGTTCTATTTTTTGACACTTCCCGCTCCTGTACTCCACAACATGGTTTCCCGCATTGGGCCATGCATCTGAGATCCGCGGTACCTGCTTCTGGGTACCTGCTTCGCCTGCACACCGCAGCGCCATGGCAAGGTCGCGGCACAGCACCGCACCATGCGCTAAGCGAAAGAGAGGAACCCCGCTGGGATTCTCGGTATTGGGCATGACGGTTACGAGGGTGAATGTGTGTATTGTCTCGCTCGCGTGCCCTCGTTCGTGCTTTGTGCCTTGTGCCTTGTGCCGTTGGACCCTTGGGGTCTTGATACCCTTGTTCCTGTTAGTTACTCGCCCAGCGGCACTGCAATGCTGTTGTCTATTGCCGCCAGTCCTCGATCTCTTCTTTTTGCCGGCAACAGAAAAGGAACCTGGGAAACAGAATCCGGCCCCATCGCTACTGGTACCCCCCCTTGTCCGGCGCCAGACCCCCATGGCCCATCAAGTCTTAACCGCCCTTCCGGCATCTTCCACCCAGAGGGCCAACTTTGTAGCCGCCCATCTTCAAACAAACGCCATCCCGAAACTCGCCAGCCACTGACAGAGGCCGCTGGTCGCCCCCCGCGGTCGTTCAGATACACATGCTTAGTTTCATCAAGCAGGCTCTCTCTACAGCTCTACCCTTGTTTCAGATCTCCTACCCCGGTCCTGTCCATCTTTCTTTCACCGGGACCCTCAACGCAGATCGGGGACCCGCAGAAACGGCCCCTCCACTCACCTCATCTTGTTGTTTCCGCACCGGGTCTCCTCCGTAGCCTGGAGATATTATAAGTCGACCGCCTCTCCTCCTCCTCTCCGGCCGGCCTTAGCCATTCTTCAGTCCTCGAGCCCTTCGACCCGCCGCCTCGCGACCTAGTTTTTCCTCTTTCCTGATTTCCTTTCCTAGGTTTTCCTTACTCTCGTATCGCCTTCGTTTTTCTCATCCTTGCTGGTTGCTGGCCAGCCCTTTCGTTTGATACGAAACATTGCATCCCCATCCTGCTCCCAAGCTTTCAAGCGGGGCCTTGCTTGACGCCGAGTCGTCGAGATAGCTTCGGAGTAGAACCTAATCGTTTGGAGAACCCCATCGAGAACCGCAACCTCCCGACTACGAAACGCCGTCCGCTCCCCGTTCCCTCTCGGCTTGACACCCTCAGCACAGAGGGCACCGGCTGAAGAGGCGACCTTCGTATCATGCCCGACCTGACACGCACGCCGAGCCATCAACAATACCAACAACACATTCCAGTATCACTCGCTTCCACCGTCCCCACCATGTCCTACTACCAAAACCCCCGGCAGCTGTCCGGGTTCTATGGCGATCTCTCCACAGCCGGCGCCGGTGGCATGCCCATGCCGCAATACGACCCATATGCAGTCAGCGCCGTCCCTCCTCTCCAGATGCCGCAGGCAGGTCCCGCCATGGGCGGGCCCGTAGGTGGGCCCTTGCCGACACAACACCGGGCATCATCCGGGGCGTGGAACCAGGAGGACGACCGAACACTGTTGGCGCTGCGGGCGATGGGCAAGAACTGGAACCAGATCCAACGGGAGGCCTTCCAGGGCAAGACGGGCAACGCGTGCCGGAAGAGGCACGAGCGGCTGATGGAGCGCCGCGGCCAAAACGACTTTGACAACCGCAAGCTGGAGCGCCTGTGCAAGGAATACATGAGCATGCGCAAGGAGATCTGGCAACCGCTCGCCTCGCGGTGCGGCGAGAAGTGGAACGTCGTTGAGATGCAGGTATGCTATCACCCCCACCATCCCCACACACTCGTCCATACTCACAACCTTTCCCTAGTGCATGTCCAACGGCCTCAAAAACATTCAATCCCACGCCCGCGCCTACGCCCGCCGCGAGCGGCTCGAGTCGGGCCAGCCTCTGACCGCCTATGACGACGACGGCGGCCTGGGCTGCTTGACCCCCGTCGACGACGTCGACGTCGCCGACCAGTCCTATAGCTCCCCCGAGACAGGCGGCTCCACCACCGGTGCCCACTCCACCCCCGGCGGCAGCTCCGGGTCAGGCGGTTCGGGCGCAGGCGGTTCCCACGCCTTCGCCACCATGCACCCGCACCAGCACCAGCACCACCCACAAGCCACGGCCGCGGCCGGGTATGGCGGTTACGGCGGGTATGGACACCAGCAGCAGCAGCAACACCAGCAGCAGGCGCACCACGGGCACGGGTATAGCAACAGCGTGTCGAGCACGGGGACCGCGGGCGGGTATGGCGGCGGTGCGCCGGTCCAGGGGTCCGGGTCGGGCAGCCAGGGGACGAGCCCGTATATGGGGCATGGCGGGCGCCTGCCGAGTGTTGGAGATATGGGGATCGATGCCATTATTAATCGGGGGCAGGGCAGCTAATCATCCCTTTTTCTTGCCCATCCCTCCCTTTTTTCTTTCTTATCTTTCTTTTGTTGACTCTATCTCTCTACCTCTCTCTCTATGTCGGGTTGCATGGTATGGCGGCATGGCATTCTTTCCCTCTCTCTCTCTCCGTCTACACTCTTTAATCACCGCACAACACACACACACACACACATATCACCAAACCGTTTCCTTTGTCTGGGTACTCGGGGGTATGGGGGACATGGGCTTGGGGTTCAATGGCGCATTATTTGTTTTCTTTTCTCTTTTTCTCATGTCACGTTACGATACGAGGATCATTGGGTCAGCGGGGTCGGCCGGTCAGGGCAGTGTGCCAGCCGGTCGGTCATCAAATACGACCAAGGGCAAAACTGGCGTTGTGTGGACGGTCAAATGGGCGGGCAGCGCGGCACGGCACAGGCGTTGGGGAGGGTCATGTCATCCCGTTTTGGGCGACCGGGGGGGGGGTTTCTCCTTGATCTCTTCTCCTCTCACGTTTCTTACTCACTGGTCTCACCTCGCTAAACCCTCATTCCTTTCACTGGCTGATTCACTCTGTCCCTTGCCCGCGAAAACGGGTTTTGGAGTTGGAGGGTTTACGGTTGGGTTGAGTGATGATGGTGGGAGGCGCGGTTGTGAAAGAGGGCCGGGTCGAAACAGCACCGGCCGTGTTTGTGCCGCAGAATATTAGGCCATGATTCTTATACTACCGTTTTCGTCTCCGCTGTTTGTGGTTTTGTGTTTGCTTTTCTAACTCTTGTTTTGCGCTGGTTTTTGATGGCTTTTTGCATCTAATATCTACTACTACTCTCATGCATGCATAGGCGCATTATCATCCATAGAGGGACGGGAGGGTCAAAAAATGGTCAACTAATGGACTACTTCGTATCATTCTTTTTTGTCTTTGTCATTTTCTTGATTACCCGTCTGTCTGACGCTTTGGTGTTTGTCAACCAGTCAGCATCGGCATCGTGTTTGAAGAGGCGAGAGGGGTGTGTAGGGCTGAAATGTGAGGCGCAGGCACAGCTCGCTCGGTTGTTGGTAGGAGGTTTGCGGGTTTCGGGGACGGGGTTCCGCGGCGGCGGGCGGCGCGGGGAAGGGACTTTGTGTTGTTGTTTGAGCTGTTGGTGTTGCCCGGGCGTTTTGGTAAGCGGCACAGGTGTGCCGATGTGCCGATCGGGGATGGAGCTCGTGCTACGGGCGGTGTAGGTTTGGTAGTTCTCGATAATGCTGATCCATCAGCGGGGTGTGGGACGGTTCTTTTGGGGGCCAAAGGAGGTTTGTTTCACCAGTTCCACGGATCGTGGAGATGGGGGTGGTGAAGGAAGTGGTTGGGGATATTAACCGAAGGCTATGGTCGAGGCACAATGGGGATGCTCCATAACGGGGCTGATGCTCCGCTGGTAGATTATTTCTCCATCTTCCAGGCTCCCGATCGCGAGAAGATGGGACTGCGGGGAACTCGATCGCTCTCGAATACTTGGTGTATACAGATCGGGACGGTTATTGAGGAAGACCAGGGGGCAGGAGTTGCAGTGCCAAGGCTCGGGATCTGAGGGATCAATCGGCTGCAACGTTGGATCGCGATCTTGTGCAACCACCTTGGACGAGGTGTGGGCTTGTTGGGGCTGGAGGCTCCGCTCGTGACAGGTTGCCGTATTCTGACTGATACCAACATCCAAAGGCATGCAATCGAGTGGAATTGGAGCCGAGTCAGATACAGTGCTGACGGCAGCGCAAATGATTTGCAGCCAGGCAACGCAATCCGACCTGGCATGTCGGAAAGGAGACCCATCTAGATTTTATACCGAAAACGGGAAACCGAGGTATAGGTACAATACATTCGTTGTTGTTACAGACCCAAAATCCCGGATTACCTCCGAGAACTGCCAACAGCGACGGGACCCACAATTCCGACACTGGAGGAGGACCGAGACCCGGACCCGGCCCCAACCTCCCCGACCCACTCGGCATCGCCGTCGTCGTCGTCAAATTCATCATCCTCCTCCTCCGGCACCCCGGCCACACTACTCCACACACGGGTCCACATGCCCTTCTTCTGCGCCAGCGCCAGCACCATGATGACAGGCAGATGCCAGACGCTGGCCCAGAACAGGCTGCGCGCACTCCCCTTGTGGCCCTCATAGCGCCAGAACTTGACTGCCTCGCGGATCAGCCACAGATTCACCGGCAAGCTGGTCACCGCAAAACTCCACTCCGTCACCCCGGCCGCGCACAGCCCCAGACACAACGGCACAAACACCAGACTATACCGCAGCGCGACGCGCGCATTACGCGCCGGGTTGACCCAGCACAGCATGCGCAGCCCGGCAGCCTTGTACTCCTCCCGGATGCCCCACGACAGCGGCATGAAGTGCGGGAACTGCCACGCAAACAGCAACCCCGCAAACAACCAGCCGCCCAGACTCGACCCGTCCCCGGCAAACAACAACTCCCGCCAGTTCCCCTCGCCCGTGGCGCTCTCCCCGGCGGCCGCCGCCCAGCCCATCAGCGGCGGAATCCCGCCCACCACGGCCCCGACCCACGTATTCACCGCCGACACCCGCTTCAGCGGGGTATACACCCCGGCATACAGCACGATATTCGCCGCGCCCAAGAACGCCACCGTCGGGTTGACGCCCAGGTACAGGGCGCCCACGCCCACGCCCGCACAGCCCACCGCGAAGAGCACGGCCGCGCGGGTGGTGAGCAGGCGGCGCACGAGGGGGCGGGTGCGGGTGCGCGTCATCTTGGCGTCGGTGTCGGGCTCGTAGAGCATGTTGAGGGCGTTGGCGGCGGCCGAGCAGAGGGTGGTACCCGTGGTGAGGAAGAGGAGGGTGAGCGGGGAGAGGGAGGGGATGGCGTCGACTGCGGTTGCGGCGATGCCGGCTGTGGAGGAGGCGAGGAAGGCGGGCACGGGATAGAGCGCGTAGGGCACCATGGCGGAGAGGACCACGAGGACGGTGAGGCGGGGTTTGGAGAGGGAGAGGAGAGCGGAGAGGGTGCGCCGGAGGGAATCGGCGGGTGCGCGCGCGGCGGTGTCGGCGAGGCGGGAGGAGGCGTCGGGCGGCAGGGAGGTGGCCATGGAATTTGTGTTTGTTGGGGGGTTGGTGGTGGTGGTTTGTCGGAGTTCATCTCGTCTTAAGGCTTGTCGTCGGCGATGGGGGAGGAGGGGGGTGTCTGACGTGGGTGGGATGTCGGTTGTGGCCGTGACCGTGGCCGTGGTCGCGGCTGGTGATTGTGGATCGGTGGCTGGGGCTGGCCTGTCGGTGGCCGGAGAGGCGACGGATGTGCCATTGGAGCGAGCGAGGAGGGCGTTGGAAAGAAAGTAGCCGGCCTTGAATCGGTGTCGCGACAGGGCGGCAGGGGCAGCAGGGGCGGGGGCCCGCGGTAGAGCCGACTTTGAGAATAACCGCGCTCCCTTTAACGGTCGGTCGGCCTGCCGTAGCACTCGGTGGCTGCATTGCCAGCATATATTACCGAAACCGGCTTGCCAAAGCCTGGCATGTTGGATTGGCGGCCGCATTGTAGGGAGTTCAGTTGGCGGGCGGGCGGCATCGCCATCTCGATCGGCAATTGGCGTTCCGTTGTCTCTTCGGATCGGAAGCTCGGGTGCGCGACTGGTGCCAAATTATTTTGAGTGTGGCAGCTCCTGTGGCTGGTTGGCGGGGTAGTGTGGCTGGCCTGGCACCCTCCTCTGGCCAAAAACAGGCGAACTTTAAAGAAATATGTCCTTGGAGAAGGAATTAGAAACAATTAAAAGTAAAATAAAAATAAAAAATAATAAAAAACAGGATGAAGAAAAGGAAGTAAAGTAAAGAAACCAAGTAAAAGAAATGTGAATCGAGAACGAAAGAGGTTCTTTCGAGTTTTGGATCACTTTGTGTTTCGTTTCTCCAACTCGAGTACCTCTAAATTTGACATCGAGATGCTCCGTGTGTGTTCTGGTATATATCGGTTCAATTTTTCAAGTTCTTATGCACGATCTAGTTCTATATTATCTCCCTACTCACATCATTGTTAGACTATTTCCCCGGCATAATTCGGTACTCAGCATTTTTCGTCCAGAGATGCCGACCGCGCTGCGATCGACAGTGAACTGGACTCAACTGATACTCTGATAGAGACCTTGCGGTTGATGGAGTCCGAATGGCGCGAAACCCATGCGACTCCGTTGCCTCCCGCGCATTTCAATCACATGCTCTCTTGAGAGTCGATGTGGGCTCATTCGAAGCAATGTCCCTTTTCCGCTTCTTTACATCTTCGCCCGAGGACTCGCCACGATTCTCAACATGTGCCGCTCCGCAACCATTCAGTCTTAGTACTTGACAGACTCGCTCTGGCAAGGTTTGAACAGGCTCAGCTGGGATGTGCCAGTGGTCTACATCGAGGCCTGAGCCAACGGCTGGTTCCTGGCTGGGGAAATCCAACCTGTCGAGAAAGGAAGCTTGCACATGGGCTTTGTAGAGATTCACCGACTTTAGCCGCTCCTGTCCGGTGAACAGAATGCGAACCTGGAGGGACAACCATGAGGCTGGTCAGTGGTGATGACCAGAAACGACAAAAGGAAGAAACCCACCGTGAAGCTCGCGATGGGAGGTAGTGGTTTTGTTGCGTCTCGGCGCTGCCTTTGCGCAAGGGCGATAACAAGAGCAACCAAGATAGGATCTCTTTGAGCATCTTTGGGGGTATGTAGTTTTACAAGGGTACGAGAACGTTGCAATCCCTCCCAATCCGTGCCGCAAAACTTCTCCCGCCCCCTGAAGTAGAGTTTTCTCTCCGTCATGGTTTCGTTGAAGTCAAGGCATGCCAAGGTGAAAGTGAACGGCGAGGGTTGCCGCATTGAAATTGACACATAGCAGATCTCAAACCACACACGGGAGCGTCGATCAAAGTCCAAACTAACAGGCCACCTAAATCATGGAAACAAAGTTAGTGTATGTAAATTGGTAGGCTAGGTCGGCAAAATGAAACATACTCCATCTGAAACAAGATTCGACGAGCGTCAAGCGGCTCGAGAAGTTGCTCGACAACGCCAGCCAACCTTTCCTGGTCCAATTGGCTATTTAGTCGTTTGGCAAGACGGTCGTCGGGGTCTGATTTCGATGATACGACCCCAGCGTTCTCTTCGACGGTATCGTTATTGGTTTTGTCATGGTGAGAATTGAAGCGACAGCCAAGGAGGGCCGGCTGCCGATCAGTCCAGCATAGCGGATGGACTAGCAATCGTTCGCGCGAATAGAGCGCAAGAAGTTGGTTGACCGACAGCAGTGATGATGATGATGGCGGAGGCAGCGGTGGGCATGGTGGGGTGGTCGTGTTCGTCGTGCTAGTTGTCCTTGCATGTGAGCAATGCTGGCTGCCACCGCCCTGCCGTTCGTCGTAGATGTCCATTTTGGAACACGGGCCGTACTTCTACTTCTGGTATAGATGCGGGACGCATTGGAGTTCGAAGAGCGGCAAATCGTTGCGGTATGGAATTGGCACGCCGAAATACACGGAGGCCAGCCGGGAGTTTATTTATGTGCGGCGAGCCAGCAACGCTAAAAGGTTGCCGGGACCGAATTTACTTTTCCCACAACGAGAATTTCCATCTGGTTTTTATTGCTACACAGTGTCAAAATGGTACCGTTTCTTGCTGTCGTAGGTGGCTTTTGAACGCAGAACCGATGTCCGGCCTCCGCCCCGCAAAGATGGAATATTCGCCGGCCCAACGGGCCCGGTTCACGGCCCCACTCGGCCCGGTCCCGCTACTTATTCCCGGAGAGATCCAGCAAGCCCCGCTGCACTCACATCATCACTCAGCTCATCCGAACTTGCTGGAGTCTGTGCCTGAGGTGTGGAGTAGTGCTGTGCTGTTCATCAGCGTTGTTGAATGGGGTCTTTTAGTATGCTCAGAATAAATCACAATACCCCCAGCGACTTCAACACCTCTTCCTTGGCCCTCCCTCCGACCGGATTTAGCAGCTTACAACACCCGCGCACCTGCAAAACTACAAAATGACCACTACCCTACTTGACCATCTACGGACCTTGAGTGCTGTGGACTGTGATACGCTTGATGCCGAGGGTAAGTTGCTTATCGGAGGCGAGGTTGTGAACTTGCGAGACAGCAGCTAACTTATCATGCAGTGGCCGCGAAGCTTGGCCCATTTGTGGACTGCACGTCAAACCAGGTGTGTTACCGTGTGAAAGTTGACACTGGCAGGGGCACGGCCTGGGAACTGACCGGTCATGGATGCTGCAGGCCATTGCGTTTGCCGAGTTGACAAAGGTCGACAACGATGGGAAACCGGTTCATCACCGGTTCATCACCGAGTCGCTGAATATTGCCCACTGGCTGTTCGGAAAGCAGTCGGACGCAACATTCGAGGAGTTGGCAGTCGAGCTGCTGGTGGGTATCTCCCGCCACAGCCCCCAAACAAGACACTAATGAATGATATGGCTACAGATGGTCGGCCTCTCTCTTAGAATCACCCCTCACACAACCGGCTACCTTCATGTGCAGACCAACCCGAAGCTAGCCTATGATACTCAAAAGACCATCAAGAATGCCGAGAGTGAGTAATGCTAGCAACCATGTATTCCTCGGATACCTACTCACACGCATCTTTAGGAATCATCTCCCACGTCCATCAGCTCCTCAAGATCGAGACGAGCCACATCTGCATCAAGATCCCAGCCACCTGGGAAGGACTCCAAGCCTGCCGCGAGCTCGAGAAGAAGGGCATAACCACCCTCGCCACCACTGTCTTCAGCCTCGAGCAGACTGCTCTCGCCGCCGCCGCCGGATGCCGCTACATCGCGCCCTACGTCAACGAGCTGCGCGTTCACTTTGACCCGACGTAAGCCCCCATCCCTTATCCACCACCAACCCCCCGTCACCACCCCCCTCCCAACGCCCCCAAAACTAACCGCCACCCCGCTTATAGCTACAGCGACCCATCCCCCGCCCTCCCCTTCACCGCCACCGCGCAATCCTACCTCAACTCCCTCCCGCCCAACCCCACCTCCACCCCGAGCATCACACCCGCCCGCAAGACCCAAGTCGTCGCCGCCTCCCTGACCTCCATCGAACAGGTCACACAGCTGGCGGGCATCGCCCACATCACCGTCTCGCCGCCGCTGCTGGCTGAGTTGGCTGCTACGCCGGCGGCAGGGTGGGAGGGGATGGGGCGGGTTGGGGAGGCTGTCACCGCTAATGCTCTTACAGAGGTTGAACGTGCGAGACTCGGAAAAGTGGTGGGGGATGAGGCGCGCTGGCGGATGGCGTTTACGCGGGCGGAGGGGGGAAAGTGCGAATCGAAGCTGGTGCAGGCGCTGAATATCTTTGCGGATGTGCAGGATCGGTTGGAGGAGCTTGTAAGGGAGGCGGAGAGGGAGAGGGGGCGCGGGGGGGTTGGTGGGGTTTGAACTTGGAAGGAGGGGGGTTGAGATAATGGGTGTCGTTGCAGCGGTGAGTTTTGACATTCGCGGTGTTTTCAGGGGAAGTTGGGGATGGGTGCGATGAGCGTAGTGGTTTATTAGACCGGGTAGGCTCATGCTAGGTCGCTATTTACACAAGGATGCGGCGGTTCAGCAATCATCATCTTGGCGATATTTCCAGCCCCGACGTCCTAACCTGGAACCAAGGCTTAACATGTGCCTAACTAAGCAAGTAATAAGCAGGGAGCCCAGAGCCCGTTGCTGTTATATACTTAGGTACCTACGCTTCAACTTTAGCGGGCTCATACTTAGACATCAGGGGTAGGTAACAACAGGCCTCAAAACAGCTTGGGTGTACATCTTGCAATGAAAGGTCAAGCTCAAGCTTCCATCAACTCAAGCACGCCCTCCATGGATAGAGCTGGCTCAATTGGTGATACTAGAGTCTGGTAAGATCTGTGGTCAGCCCCAACACACCCAATGACACGGTTGCCAATTCCGGCATCAAGCCTGTGCAAGAGGTCGTCACATGCACAACACCACGCAACAGCGCTGCGGACAGTTATCCGTTTGCATATGAGCACCGTGTCTTTGTCTAAACCCTGCAATTGAGCTTTCCGGCATACCTAACAGCTCTACACAAAGGACAATGGCGAGCTGAGACGGTGAGGACGGCGTAGCTCGGCTGGAATGCGCTGCTCAGCTCAAAGCCGACTTGGGTCTTTGTCCCTCAATCCAGATATGTTTACCACACAGCTTCACTGGGTGAGCTCACGCGGCCCTTCTTTTTCTTTCGCCCAACCTCTTGCACACGTAGAAGCAAATTGAGCGTCCATGTCCAGTTCAGGGGTCAGCAACGCCCCACCCTGAACAACAGCAAGACACGCAAACCCACCAACCACCGCCGGCAAAACCACCACCACAATGGCCTTCTGGGACCTCGCCAACCTCCTCCCCACCGCCAAAAAGCACCCAAGCGACTCCCCCATCCCAACCCCAAAGCGCCGCCGTACCAGCACCACCAGCACCACCAGCACCAAAACCACCAACACCACCCGCACCCTCCCTTCCTCCTCCTCCACCAAGAGCAACAACTCCAACACCACCACCACCACCACCACCCCGATCTTCCTCCTCAAACCCAAAACACCCCCCTCAACTCGCTACAACCCCGCCATCAACCCCTCCACCCCCCAATTCACCACCATCCACACCGCCTTCAACCGCCTCCTGCACGACGACCCTTCCGAAACAGTCGACTCCATCCTCTCCACCTACTTCACAGCCCACGAGCAGGAGCTGCTCCGTCCCTGCCCTCCACCACCGCGACGACAACACACAAGGAAGCATCTCGGTAGTAGTGGTGGTGGTGGTGGCGGCGGTGCCAGTGCGCTCGCAGCGATCCAGGAGAAGAATCGGTGGCGGTACGCAGAGCTGTTGAAGACCGAGCGGTTTGTGGGGTGGAGGGGCAAGGCGGACTTGGGGTTCAAGTTGGCGTTGGTGTGGTTTAGGTTGCCGGTGGCGCCGATGGCGGCGGTGGCGGCACCCGGGGATGGGGCGGAGAGTGAGAGCGAGAGCGATGGTGACGGTGAGGATGGGGTGTTGAGGTTTTTGAATGGGTACACGGAGAGGGTGTATGGGAAGGATGTGGGGGTGCGAAGTGAGTTTGCTGTGGTTGCTGCTGATGGGGAGCGTGGTGCTGATGTTGGTGTTGTGGCAGAGCCGGATCCGAAGATGGAGGCTTATTATGTCAAGGAGCGGAGGCATGGGCAGACGAAGTCGTCGGAGTTTGGGCCTTCTGTCGGCTTGCGAGGCGGCGAAGGGTTCGAGGAGGAGGACGAATCCTCTTCATCTAGAGAGGATATGCCTGACGACACTTCGATCAGCGACTCTAGTGAACTTGAGCTCCGCGGAGGTGCCACCCGCAGCGTTCGCCGAGGGAAGGCCGCCCAGGGTCCTTCCAACCCCAAGAAACCAGACGATAAACCCCGTTCCCACTCCCTCGTCACTGCCCTTGGAGGCCCCTCGTCCGGCCACGAAGAGAGCTGGTTCCCACTGCATGGCTACCAGGGCATTGTCTGGTTCCGTACGGACCAGCTCTTCACGTTCGTCGACGCCGTTGACCGGCTACTGTGTCTCGACAACCGGGCGGGTGTGACGTACAGTCTGTACCTCATGGACAAGCGCAAAAGGTACGCGACGCAGGCTGAGCGGGACGAGTTTCTCAGCGACCTTACAGGAAACGGCATTACGATCTGGGCCGCTGGCGCCGGTGACTACAGCAACGATCAGGTTGCCTTGCAGTGGCTTCAAGACCGGATCGGAGTGACTGAAGATGAGCAGATAGCATCACAAAAGGTTCTCTTCGTCGCTGGGCCAGCCGACCCAATCCCCTGGAAGTGGGAACCCGATGCCTCTCACCGTGTCCAGGAGGTCAGCTTGCTTTGGCCGCGAGCACCCAAGATGATCCGGCCCGACGTTGCTTACCTTCGGATGCCTGAGAATCCCACCGATATCATTTTCACGAACCAGTATGGGCCGTGGATGACCAATGTGTGTCGGGTCCTCACCCCTGGCCGTATCCCCGGCCGCCCTGGGTATCCTGCCATCCCGGATGTCTGGTTCACCCTAGGCTTCCCTCCCGGGAACGGGGTTGGTACGTACGGCGGTTTGGCATTTCCGCCACAACTCTGGGATATCATGGTTGGGTCATGGGAGGACGACCAGACCTCCCCGGTCAAGCTTGAAGCCGTGATGGGTCCGGAGAGCAAAGACTGGACCACCAACCGCTGGCACCTCTTTCTCCCCGGTACCGGCTCCCCTTACGAGAACCAGTTCATCCTGCACAGCGAAGTGGGAGACGTCAAATTGGTCCGACAGAGGATCATGGAACTGGTCAGACGGTCCATGTCAACGGCGAGCTTTTCCCTAGTCCAGGCCGTCGAAGTGTATTTGCCGGGTGCCGGGTTCTTTCTCGCTTCAACAGAGACGCCAGAGCTTACCGTCTCGGTGACTGATAAAGAGAACTTGGACTCGGAATTCCAGCCCCTCATGGAGCTCATGGTTGAGTGGGTGAAATATCTGACGGAAAAGCGTGGCGTTGATCCGGTGCCAAACGGGCTAGGCCTCTTCCCCCAGTTTCTCTCGCTTCGTCCTGTTTTCAAGGACTACCTCCTCGGTGACGCCGATGGGGTTATTGAACCTGTGCCCTGGGACCCAAAAGCCACAACCGTGGATCAGTTCCGGCGTCTTGCCGGCCAGGTGTTCTCGACGCTTGACGACCAGGAGCAGTCGTACTCACCTGACAAGTCATGGATTGCCATCACGCAGGGCTTCCGGATTGCGTCCGGTGACCCGGACGAGAGCAAACCGAAGCTTCTTGTCGGCCCCCGGACCACAGAAGATGAGTGGCAGTCGATGCGCAAGCTCATAGTCGACTTCAGCCTGTCCATCTCTCTGCTCGATACAACTCACCTGCCCCGTAAGCCAAAGCGACCGTGAGGGCAGATGCACCTGCTAACGTTGACTAGGGTTTGGAGACCTCAAGACCCAGCAGCCCTTTGGGTTCAACGACATATACGAGACGATGGACGTGCTGCTATACCGTACGATCAAGCAGGACCAACTCCCGGTATCTCGCCGCCATTACGACTGGCAGATGAATGAGGAGGATGTCACGAAGGAGTTGGAGACTGTCCAGCCGTGGGACGAGCAGCCGGAGCCTCTCTCCACCTTTTGGGGGCTTGAGCACTTCCCCTTGCGACCGCCGCCGGGTACCAAGCTGCCAAAACAGCTGCATCGCCCCGCGATCTTGAGAAGGACGATCCGCAGGGCCGCGGAATACACCCAGGCGGGCGACCCAAGCCTCGGTGGATAGTCTAGGGTTCCGACCTGTGACCGATGTCGAGAAGGGTCAACGCCTGAGGGAGCGTAGCTACGCCCACCCGCTCGATGTGCGAATGCACATGTCGGTACCCATCAACGCCGCCGGTGGACAAGCTACTCGACCTGAGACACGACAGTGTGCCGGTGGTCTCCTTGTCCGTCCTGACCCTACCGAAGTGCGCCGGCTACAACGGGATTATCACAACATGCGAAACCTAGCCCTGTCCCGCATCGAGCGGTGCCCGTACCCAGACTGCGATGCTGTGTATCCCGCCAACGATGCGAAGGCGATAGAAAAGCACCTGCAAGACAAGCACCTGGCAGAGAAGTGCAACTTCTGCGACGACCAACTGTTCGCATACTGGCCGCCGGAGTGGCGACACCACCACATGATGCAGAAACACGCGGACGTCCTCGCCTCCTATGTACAACCAGCAACGGACAACGCCGTCTATATGAACGACGAAGGACGGACAGATGGCACTCGCGAGAAGCATTGGATCTACTGTCCTCGGTGCGGGCGCCACCACACGATGCTCAACGTGCGCGCGGACCGGCAGCACCATGACAATGTCTGCTACCCCGGCGCGGGGGATCGAGAGTCTGACTGGGTGGCGTGCGGCACTTGCGGAGACCGTATCACCGATACCGGTTTGCATGATCGTGATGAAGACAGCATCGTCGAGAATCGTTTTTGTGAACACTGCACGCTCCCCTTAGTCTTGTTCTCCGAGATTTACGCGTCGAAGCACCTCGCATTCTGCAAGGGCCACGGGCGTGACGATGCTCAGTATTGCCCGTGGTGCGGCATCCAGCTTGACGACGACTTCAAGGCTCGTATGGAGCACATCGATGGGTGTGATAAGATACCGTTTTATAAGGCTGAGGGCCCCATCGACGTCGGCCGGCAGGCTTATTACTCCCCGAGCCATGGACGTGTTGCGTCAAAGACTGGTCGAACCGGGGGGCGAGCTACGAAGCGCCGCAGGAACGAGAACGCCGGGGAGGGGGGGTCTCAAGCCCCAAAACGGTCGACGAAGAAGTTAGTTCTCTTACCTTCGCCGCTTACCGAGAGATGGCTAACCATGGCAGAATGAAAATCGATGTCCCCCCTCCGGGATCCATTACACGCCGCGAGGGCCCGTCTGAGGGTGAATCACCCGTCTCCTCGCCGGCAAGCACCTCCCACTCCAAGCGGGCAGCCGCGGCCTTGCTCCCACGCGCACCACCTCCGCCGTCGGCGCCGACGGTCGCAGCGACGGAGAAGGCCGCCAAGAAGACGGGGACGAAAGGGAAAGCCTACCCGAAAGTTTCGGCCAAGGCTCCAGCCAAAGCGAAGACCGCAGCAAAGGCCAAAGCAACCGCAGCCAAGCCTAAAGCAACACCCAAGACAACCAGAGCCAAAGTCCAAGCCGCAACAGCCAGCTCAATCCCCAAACCCGCAGCAACCCCCCGAGTCCCCAAACCCCCTCAACACCCGTAGCCCTCAAGCGAACACGCAAGCAAACCCGCGAAGCCGCCGCCGCCGCCGCCGCCGCCGATGCAGAAGAACAACAGCAACAGCAGCAGCAGGAGGAGGATCAGCAAGAGGAGGCGGAGCAGCAGCAACAACAGGAAACCACAGCAAAGGCCGTTTCAGCCAAGGCCGCGCGCACCGTGTCCTACGCAAACCCGCTCGAGCGCGGGCCGTCGCCAGTGCGCAGGGCCGGGGGCGGGACGCGCAGGCTGGGGCCGGCGATTCACCTGGCGGGGGTGGGCACACGGTGGGGGTATTAGTTCCTCGAGAGTACTGGGTAAGTGAGGGTTTGAATGGTGGACGGGGGTGACGGGGTGTCGTGGGATTTGAGGGGTGTTTGTGGTTGTGGTTGTGGTTGTGGTTGTTGAGGCGGATTTGGGGAGTGAAGGGTTGAAGCGTAGGGATGTCGTCGTCGGATCGATCGGATGAGGAAATTAAAATCGGCTGCGGAGGCCGTGGTGGAGACCGGCATCGGGGCCGGGTCGGTCGGGATAGGTGGAGCTCGGCGGTCGGGGCTGGGCGGTGTTTGCTTGTGATAAAAAGGATGGCGTTCTTCTTGGATTTGTCTCATTCCACGAGAGTTGTTTGATTTGATGTTGATGAGTCAATTAATTTTGAGTTTTTTTCTGCGTTTGTTCGCGATTCCATCTCTGGATTCCGTCATCGTTACTGTTGGTTATTGCATCCCTAAAATCGCGTGCTTGAGTCAAAAATGAGTCGATTTAGAGTTTCGGTGCCGGTGCTGTGAAGCCGTTGAAAACATGGAAACGAAGCCGAAAATGGATGAATATCGCCGGTTCTCGGCGGGCATCGGTAGCCCAGAGTCTCGACCACAACTGGCTCGCAGGGGTTCAGTCACGGGCAGTCACGGGCAGCCACGGGCAGCCATGGGCAATTTTCAGTTGAGGTCAGCTGGCCAATGGTGTTGGCTCCCAGCGTATGGGAACCTTTCCGGCCTGCAGGGTGCCCAGAACCTGACGTAAAAGAGATCCACCCCGATTGCCGTAACGGCAATCATCGGTCGACGCACCTGCCAGCAACCCTTGCGCAAAGCACCAACCTGGAAGCTCCTTCCATTCCCAGCTGGTTCTCGTGGCTGATGCTCGTTGAAGACATGACTCCTTTATTGTGTTTGGGACCTTCCTTAGGCGGTGAGGGTTTGCTGGTATTGTTAGAAGTTCAAGTTGGGGATTAGAGTCCGACACAAAGTATCCGTCATTCTTTTCCAACCAGCACCAAATCCGAGACCCCCTCTAGATCCGAGAACTCATCGCGCCACTCAGCTTTTGTCTCACCCTGCTATCGTGGCACCAGCGACCTTTCCTAGCTACCGGTAAGCTGACTACCGGCAAGCTGTTCGTCTTGGATATCTACCTACTGGAACACGACGAACTCAGCACTGTCCTGACGGCGCTGGGATAAACAGCGCCAGCGCCCAACAACTTGATTCTCGCCTTCGCTTTCTGACCCTCGACGAAAGCTCACAATGGCTACACGAGCTTCGAAACACTTTGCGGCCAACATCCTCCGGCAATTCGGTCGATGCGATGCTCCCGAGATAGCGATATGCCGCCCCTACAGGCTCCGGCCCCGAGCCATACACACAAGCGTCCGTCGAGCTTCGAACGATGCGCCGCGGGTACCGCACCCCAAGCTACCAACAGGGCGCGCGCCACCTTATCAAGCCCGGGCCGCACCATTAAGCTTGATAGTTGGTGGCGGAATCACAGCCTCCCTTCTGGCTTATTCGCAGCTCGGGGAGGACAGCCCAGGGGTGGTGAATAGGGCCCCCACCTCGACTGACGATCGCGATCCGTCCCTTCCCCGTTTTCGCATCGCCGACGTTCGAAAACACGATGGCTCGTCCTCGGAGCCGTGGGTTACATTCGAGGACAAGGTCTACGATATCACAGACTGGGTCGCCGCGCATCCCGGCGGCGACGTCATCCTCCGCGCTGCCGGCTCCAGCATTGAGCCGTACTGGAATATCTTCACAATCCACAAGGCGCCCCACGTGCGCGAGATCCTGCAACAGTACATGATCGGATTCATAGATGTGGCCGACCTTGGTCCCGACGGGCTACCGGCGGCTGAGACTGTCGAAGACCCCTTTGTGCACGACCCGATACGCGACCCCCGCCTCATCACCCACACAGCTAAGCCCCGCAACGCGGAGCCACCAAACGAGGAGCTCGATCGCACATTCAAGACACCGAATGACTGTTCTACATTCGGCATCACATGTGGGTGCCGGTAGTGGAGGAGGCAAAAGCAGGCGAACATCTCTTGAGCATCGAGCTCCCAGACGGCGAGATAAAACAGTACACTCTGGAGGATCTGAAGACAAAGTTTCCAACGCATAAAGTCACGGCTGTGCTACAATGTAGCGGGAACAGACGGAACGACATGACGCGACACGCTGGCAAGACCAACGGTCTGCAGTGGGGCGTAGGAGCCATCAGCAACGCCGAATGGGAGGGCGTGCGACTCTCTGATATCCTCGCTGACGCGGGGCTCAAGGTCCGTGATGCGACATCACCAACGCTCAAGAGCAGCCAAAATTCCACCCCTGAGGATCAGGTTGACGCCAATGCCCTCCACGTCCAGTTCACTGGTCTCGAAGCCTACGGCGCCTCCATCCCCCTCGCCAAGGCCCTCGACCCGCGCGGCGACGTGCTTTTGGCATTCGGCATGAACGGCGAGACCCTTCCTCGAGATCACGGCTTCCCGTTGCGGGCCGTGGTGCCTGGGCATGTCGCAGCGCGTTCCGTCAAATGGCTGAGCAAGATTGTCGTCTCGGACGAAGAAAGCACAAGCCAGTGGCAACGCCGCGACTACAAGTCGTTCGGACCCAACGAGGGCGCCAACCCCAACTGGGACCGCGCCGTCTCCATCCAAGAAATGCCCGTCACCAGCGCCATCACCGGCGTGTGGGTCGGCGACTGCGTGCGCCGAGGACGCGTCCCCTGGATGGGCGCCAACAACACCAACTCCACCACCAGCGCCAACGGCAGCCGCATCCTCGACATGGCTGCCGTCTCCAAGAAAGTAGGCTTCACGCCCAAACCCACCTCCACCACCGACAACACCAACAACAACCTCCCCCAAACCCCCTGCCCCCCAACCACCCCAGCCGACGAGCCCGTCGCCGTACAAGGGTACGCCTACTCGGGTGGCGGACGCGCCATCACGCGCGTCGACGTCTCCCTCGACGGCGGCAAGACCTGGGACCAAGCGGAGCTGGTCAACGACCGCGCCGAGGCCCCCCACCCGGGCAACAAGGCCTGGGCCTGGACGCGCTGGCGCTACGTCGGCGCCCTGCCTGTGCTCACCCTCCCCACTGACACCACTGCTGCTGTTGCTGCGGCTGCTGCGGAAAGCAGCGGATGCCACGACCGCAAGGCGCCCAAGCAGTGCACGACGCTGGTGGTCAAGGCGACCGACGACGCGTACAACACCCAGCCGGAGAGCCACCGCGGCATCTATAACGTGCGGGGCAACCTGGCCACGGCGTGGCACCGCGTCAAGATCTGCCCGCGCTGTACTACGGCCGGTGACAAGGAGGGCAAGGATGGTAAGGATGGCAAAGGGGGGCTGACGTGGTCGACGGGGGAGACGTTTGGGTGCGGGTTTAGGAAAGAGGCGGAGGAGGTCAGAGAGGGGATGAGGAGGCAGGGCGTTGTGGGGAATGGGGGGAAATAAGGAGTTGGCTTAGTGGGCTGGGCTGGGCTGGGCTGGGGTGTGAAAAAGTGCTGGGGTTGGTGTTACTCGGATGGAGTTGGGTCGGTGTGCAGTTGTGTTGTGTGCGGCAGGCAGGCGGTGTTGTGTGGCAAGCGTGTGTTTTGGTTACTCCTCATGCATGAGCGGCGGGCGCCGGGGGCAAGGCTGGGGTTGTTGGATCGAGCAAGCATGGCGTATGAACTTCGGAGACAGGTTTGAGCGATGTATTTGTTTAATGTAATATGATTGATCGGGTGTTTGGTTACTCAACGTCCCAGCGTTAAACTAGAGCCTATTACCAAGTGGTTCATGCCACAAATATCCACGATAGCGAAACAAAATCACGCCGTGCCCATATGTCGCTATGCCCCAGTCCCATACAAGAAAATGACCACCCTTAACTAACCCAAATTACGCCACAGACCCATCAGACCAGCATCAGGGGTCTGTACCAGAAAATTCGCCGGTCGTCAGACAGAGGCATCTCCGCTGTCTCCTTCACAGACCTAAACCCGGATCAGATTCCCGACGTGCCAGCGCCGTGCTCAACGGGGGCAATGAACCTATCGATGTCGATCCGCCTCAAGTAGCTGATATGCCCCAGCGACTGCCAATTATGCGCCAGCAGGTCATGCGATATCATGATCAACTCGCCGTCCGTGTACCTGTCTGTATTGGGTCAGTCAGCAAAACTTTCACCCCCCTAAACCTAAACCTAAACCGACAGGTCGAGTCAAAAAAAAAAAAAAAAAAAGCCAGCCAAACTCACCATCCTGAAACCCATTATTCGCAATATGCGCCCTGCTCTTGACCACCCGCGCACCCGCAAACGGGTCCTTGGTCTCCTCCCTCACAAACCCGGCCTCGCCCAGGTCATCCACCACAAAGGTGTGCTCGCCGCGCGGCACATTGGCGTCGCCAGTCAGCTTTATCGCCTCCAGGCGGCCGCGATACACGGCCGCGGTGAGCTGGCGCGCGG
Organism: Chaetomium olivaceum; assembly: GCA_039881045.1. NCBI lineage: Eukaryota > Fungi > Ascomycota > Sordariomycetes > Sordariales > Chaetomiaceae > Chaetomium > Chaetomium olivaceum. Next base: position 40,732 of record JAYWVB010000062.1, on the reverse strand, counting down.
CATAGCCCTCGTCCGACTCGCCCTCTTCACGCTCGACGCTTGGTGGCGATGCGTCGTCGTCGTCGGGCTGGTTGATCCACACGACTTCGCAGCCGTGCCCCGCCGTAGTCGCCGACGAATATCCCGCGGAAGGGTCGGGTAGGGGTGGGTGTGTACTGGGGGGTCGAGGGTCGAGTTAGGTGGCGACCTCCTCGCCGAGCTTGATGCATGCTGGGGCGGGCTGTTTTGGCATGGTTGCGCCGCACTGGGCGCTTATGAAATGGGACGCGAGTGAGCCGGGTTCTACTGCTGAATTGGGGTGGTTGGTTAGCAAAGCTTGGACTGCGTGGGGTTGGTTGTCTTAGGGAGGGTTTGACTGGTACGGATGTGATGGGGTTGAGTTCTGAGAACAAGAAGGGAGGGAACATACTTGGGTACTCCTCCAAGTGATGCTTCGGGAGCCACTTGTGGATGCGGAAAGCCTTGTCGCAGACCTCGCGCCGGGACGAGCACGGTCCTGGGGCCAGGGTCACTGGGTCATGGTCTGTGATAGCCCGGCGCCAGTACGCGGTGGCCATCGCGATATGCGGCGACGGCCAGATGTGGTTGTGGGGGAAACGGGGGTTCGTGCAGGTTGCGAGATCGTTCGGTGAAAAGGGAGCGAGCATAGCTAAAAGCTGCTTTTATAATGGCCAGAGGGCCCGGTTCCATGATGATCTCTGACTGGAAGCCATTCCTTTCCGAACTTGTTTGCTGCTGCTTGATTCGGAACGGTGTGCATCTACGCAGCCGTATGAGGGGGCCGCCCCCCGGAGACGCAAGGTAGGTATCTGATAGTACAGATAGAGTGAGGGGCTGAAGCCAGATACGATGCTCGGCCCCGGCGCATGCCATGTGTGGAAACTGGTGTTGACGTTCTGGCAGATGAGCTGAAACCCTTCGATGGACCCGTCCGCGGGTTGTAACGGGTCATGATGATGCGCCCGGGAAGGCCGGCGTCGGAGAACCAAAACTTATATTTCGGAAGAAACCAATGCGGGTCGTGGGCGGAATATAGCTCGCGGAAGCTGGCGTAAGGGTGCGGGGAGGTAATCTGTTGTCCCGGTACGTTCTCCTGCACATGGCGTCGCCAGAGTCGATCGTCTGTGCTGTAGAGATACAAGACGCGGCATGTTCCCGAGACACGTCCCAAGTCATCGGGGGCCAAGTACGAAAGTATGCTGACGAGAATTTCGGCGGGGAGGGTAGCCAGGGAACACGCGCCAGGCTCAGAGTCTACACACGCAAGCAGTCAGTTACCCATATGCAGTTATCTGGCGCGAACCACATATCAAGTAGCACACCCACCGGAGGCTTTTGTCATGTCCTTGTCCATCACTTCAACATGGCGGAAGTTGTCGCTGAGTGGGGTATTGTCATCTTGTGGAATGTCATCCATTGATCGATTCGCAAAACCATGGGTCTCGTCGAGAACACCCGGGTGGCGATGGAGGATCGGCACAGGGGATGGGTAACGGTCGAAGCTGCACTCTGCCATCGTCAATCGTCAATTGTCAATCGTGGTCATCTGCTTCGCTGCGAGATATGGGTTGCGTCGCTGGGAAATAATTATATTTATTGCTGCTTTTGAACACTTTGCAAATTTAGCAAGTGGGTTGATGTCCGACGCGCATGATGGGGGCGATGCCTGGAGTGCGATCGTCATGGATCGAATTGCTGAATCGCGAAGGGCGGCTCCCGAGGCCAGCTTGGCGGGGCAGGAGAGTCTGTCCCGTCCAAGGTGTGATACGAATCCTTCGTCGCACCCCACCCACGTCACCTGCATTGCATCAAGTGCCGGGCGAGGCACAGTTCGTACGTACATCTAACTCCCTATACATAGGTAACTAAGGTACTTCGGTTACCTGCCATGGTAGGAGGTAAATCAACGGTTTCTAGCATGCTTGCCTACCTACACAGTAGGTACATAGTACTATCAAATCCACAAAGTCACGCCTCCCAGATGATGATAATTACCTACCTCGGTACCTTACTGACGCATAAGGTAAGGTACTTGGTATCAGACACAAGTTCCACCCGGGCACAGCACACAAAATGTTCGCCCAATGTATGTACATACAATTAAACAACTAACCTTAGTCCAACCCCTCTCAAATTACGGCCTTGCTTGGTAACTAACTACATAGAAGAACCCAGAGTGTTTCGTCATTGTAAACACCAGGGCTGAGATGAACTGGGCTGCACTGCATTTGCTTACGCACGCGCCTTCGCAGATAATTTATGTACGTAATTAAACTTAGCACGGGTGCTTTGCATTTCCCGATGCCGGCTGTGGGGCGATGAATTCCCGAGCGCCTTGTGGGCCCCTCTCCCTCCCCACTCGAAGCATCGTCCTCGGCCCGCGCCGAACTGCGCCTTTCTGACAATGAATTTCAGAAGACGACGACGTGGACTTCAATATTGCTTGCTCATGATTGTCGACTCAGCTCAAAAGCTTTGCACAACATAAAAATCACTCATCAAAAGCAGGATGAACGTTTTGGCAACCTAACCAGGTTACGCAAGACAGTCGGTGGGTGCTGACTTGGCGGACAACGCTGGCACAACTGGCTTTTTGGGCACCTTGAGTTGGGTATTTGTTGGCGCCCTGGTATCCCGAGGGGACAGTTCTGTACCGGAACCGGGCCCCACAACTCCATCTCGGGCAACACTATCACGCATAACTCATATCAGTTCTCTTTCATTACCACCCACCTTTTTACCTCCTATCCTCGCTCACGAATGCCGTTCCCGGGCAAATACCTGAGCAAGATGGCATCTCTGTTACCATTGATCGAGGACATCCTCCCGATGATCTTGCCGGCATCCGTGGCCGTCACAAAAGCCACAGATATCCTGCCGCCTGCAGCCCAGCCCGGGGGGGACGGAGAAACACCCGGAGTTCGCGTCGTCAGCAGGAATGCAGTGATCGACAAGACAGACAAAATGTGCACATCAAGTAAGCAAAAAAAGGGTCTCATTTTGAATATTATCGCCCAGAAATGCAAACCCCTTTTTGCAGTTCTCATCGTAAAACCGAAATCATCCTCGACAGTGCACCATCATGGCGAACAAGGTACGTGTGTCTCAGGTCTCCTGCCACATTCGGAGGGCGAGAGCCGGCCAATCATCCACCTACCCTTCTTAACCCGGTCCAAGAAACCATCATCTACACAGTATCGGGACAGGGCTCGCTCCTCTCGCAACCAAAAGGGGACGACGAGGAGCCGGAGCGGCATGAGCTCGGGCCGGGGGATTTCGCCTTCATCCCCGCCTGGACCGAACACCAAGCCGTGAACGAGTCGGACTCGGACTTCCATTTGGTGATTATCCGTAGCGGAGGGAGCCCCGTCGAGGTCGACCTCACTGGCTGGGGTGGCTCGCAGGTCAAGGATGCTCCCAAACGATGACGAGTCTTTTTACGGCCGAGACTACAATTTCCGAGAAGACATACCACTTGAGACACTATATCAGATACATTGGAGAGCAAGTTTCCAATTCCACGGATCATGAATATTACCTGTACATTCAAAGAGTACACCACGGCGATGCAGCGACCGTATATTGACTCCATTCAGCCGATGCGTGAACCAAAGGCCCAAGTGACGTTCTCCAGAGTCTCTAGCAAATCAAAGCCCATATTAGAACAATTTCATTATCTCCCACGATGTCCTCGCGCCGAAGTCCGCGACGCTATCCGAGTCCGCAGCCGTGATTCGTACTCACCACCAGTACCCGCATCACACAGCAGGACGGCGGTTATCAACCAGCTGACTCAGCGGCAGCCAAACCTTTGACTCCAAGCTGGTAACGCCCGAGAACGGAAATTGAAACCTCACGTGCCAACCAACCAAGCCCATTTCAATCTAACCCAACATACAGTCCCGAGTCCCAATCCAGGAATCTGTCATGTACACCGCTTTGCCTCCACGCGTCCCCCGGGCCCTAACCGCCCGCCCAACGCCCGACCCGCGCTGCAACCGGCCGTCACATTTCCACCCCCTTTCCACCCCTTATCCCCGTCTCACGTCACCACTCTATCACCACCCCCATCACCAACCCCCGTTGTTATGTACCGCCCGGCAGCCGGGTAGCCGGGTAACCGGAACCCCCATCATCGTCGCAGCCAGTCGGCAATCCCAATCCCCCGCCGTTGCAACCAGTCGGCAGTCCTAATAACCCCCATGACCACCACCGCGGCACCGCCCAGTTCCCCGGTCGGCCGTCGGTCGTCGGTAAGTCGGTCAAAACAAAAAAACCAGAAAAAAGAAAGGAGACAAAGAATACTTCGTAGGAGGGCGGCTCAAACCCCCGCCTGCCCAGCTTGCGCAGCGCGCACCCCATCCGCCAAGAAACGCAGCAAATCGGCCGTGCGCTCCGTGGCCGCGCGGCTCGGCGGGACCACACTACTGCCGGCCCCGCCACCGCCACTACCACCGCTGCCGGCACTGCTGCTGCTGCGGTGGTAGAAGACTTGGACCCTGTTCAGGTGGTGCTGCAGGTCGCGCTCGGCGGCGGCCATGGCTTGGCGGAGGGTTTGTGGCTGCTGCTGTTGTTGTTGTTGTTCTTGGGGGCTGGTGTTGCGTTGTTGGTGGTGCTGGATGGTGGCGAGTTGGTGGCTGAGTTTGTCGAGGCGGGTTGTCTGGGCTTGGAGGAGGGCTTCGAGGTGGCGGGTGGTGGTTGTGTCTGGTTGTGTGGTGGTTGGGGATGGGGCGGCGGGCGGGGGGTTGGTTTTGAGGTGGGTGACGTCGGCTTGGAGGGCTGTGACGGCTGTGATGAGGGTTTGGAGGGGGGTGAGGAGGGTGTCGAGGTTTGGGACCTCGGTGGGGTTGGGGTTGCTGAGTTGGGGGAGGGCGGCTTTGAAGGTTTGTTGTTCGGTGGTGAGGCCTGAGATTTCTTCCTGTACGGAGCTCAGGTTGTCGACGATGTAGTGCATCGATTCCATCATGGTACTGATGGCGCCGGTCGCTGTCGCCATCTCCTTTTTCAGTTCAACCATGTCCTTGCCGAGTTGGCTTGAGGATACGGTAGTTGCGAGGGCCGGATTCGCTGGAGCAGTGCTCAGCTTGCTCTTAGCTTCAGCCTCGGCCAGCTGCTTTTCTAAGCTCGCGATGCGCGCTTTCAGCGCCGAGTCATCATGTACAACGACCGGGGATTGGGCAGGCCGTGTTGACGTTGGGGCACCAGGAGCAGCCTCTCTCGGCGTCGTAACACTCGGCTTGGGGGGAAGCTGCGCCCTGGCTGTCGCGGCCAGGATACTTGGCTCCTCGTCTCCCCTCGTCGGAATGCTTAACCGAGCCGGAGGTTGCTCTTGCGGCGTCAGCTGAGCTGGTTGCGCTGGCCGCGACGGGCCTGGCCGTGGGGGACTTCTGGTCGGCTGAATTTTGGGTAGCTCATCAAGAGCGCCATGCCTGTCGGGTTCTGGTCGGGGCGGACGGCGAGTGTCATGGTCAAGGCGCCTGGACTTGGAACTAGGACCGGTTGGCGGAGAGGCAGAGCGCTTGCGCCCGAACCGCGACGACCATTGCCTATCCGTTTCCCTTGGGCTTTCAGGCTTGGTCGAAGGAGAGGGCAGCACACCGTGACGGCTGTCGAATCTAGGGTCATATAAGGGTGGCAGGTGCCCGCTTACGGGCACCTTGGCGGGCGTTGACGTATTTCTTCTCCTGGCTCTTGAAGAAAGCGTCGGCAACATCGTGGATTTCGGGGTCGGACAGCACACGGGGGTGTGAACCCTGGCTGTCGAGAAAGTCGATCCAGTCATCAGCGGCGCGTGCCGTGTCGGGTACGTCCCTGGATGGTTTGGAACGCTGGGCTCTCCGGGCCTCGGTCAGGATTTCAACTGTCACCCTTACGATGGTAGCGCTGGTGTTGAAACCCCGACTGATGGCGGCCCAGAGCGAGTCTTGGCCGTAGAATCTCCTGCAATGTAGGAGGGCACGGAACAGCACGTAGATGTTGTTTCCATATCGAATCTCGCGCCTCTTACTAGGGTCATCGACCGAATCCCACATAGCGTGCGATTCATCCGTGTACCAGCTGGTGTGGAACGCACAGGCCCATGACTGGTTAAATCGCTGTTCTTTTTGTAGGTTGAAACAAAAGGCGTAAAGCAAGATCGGTTCGACTTTGGGTGGTGCCATTTTGATAATCTTGGTTGGATGGTGTCACGTCCCTCCCCAGTCTCGACTCTCGCGTCGCCGTGTCGCGACTACCTTTCCCAAGATGCTGCGAAAATTTTGCTTTTTCGATCTGGTGCGATTGCGATAGATAAACACCGCAAATAAGTCGGTCTCATGAACTATTAGTAGTGACGTGCTAAATAGAGCCAAAACCGGCGTGATAATAATTCGAGGTTGATTTTGTCGTGAGGTGACCAGGACCTTTCGCAAGCCGAACTCCTTTTTGCTTTCGAATCAGTGGGGCTGTTATTTTGTGAGTGGCTGCAAAGGCCGAGGCGTTGTGGCTTAAATGAGGCTGCCGTCTAATATCGGACAGTGGAAGGAAAAACAGGATTCCTCGATGTAGAAATTAGAAAGTGATGATACCAACGCGTCTTGAGAGGGTTCCTTCTAATCAACCCTTCAAAAATCGATTCGGGCCTTTAAGGGTTGAGCTGCTGCCATTCAGGTTCGCCTCCCTTGCGTGACAAAAGAACCAACCACTTTAAGTACAGTGCGATATCTGCAAGTACGACACTGTGCTAGCAACCCCCCTGGCTAGCATGTAACATGCCCGGACATACCTACAGATTCCAAATTTCCAACCACTCCATCATGACACCCACATGCAGTTCAGATGAAAATCGAGCCTATATTTCCCTGGCTAGTACATGACTCAAAATAACAGCCATTTTCTACTTCAAATAAATGATATTGGACTGCATCAATGTCTGAATCGTTGAACATTTTCTGATTTACATGGTCTACATTGCCATCACCTCTTCTTAACATGCCAATGATCCTCATTTCTAGTCATTTGGTATTATTAAAAGCCTCGAGCATGCTCAAAAGTATCTGGTTAATAAAACTCTAGGTCTAGTGTGAGTTGACTTGATTCATGTCAATGATGGCATTCCCATTGCCCCCTTTCTGGTCGTGCTAGTAGCATCATCCTCCATAATCACCCATCCGTGAGTCTTGACTTGGGATCGTAGCTTGATCGTCGAACTGAATGAAACTACTTGTTTGAGTTGAAAGCAGCCGTCAAACACATCTTGTTTTTCTAACCCACGGGATACCAATCACCCTTTGTGAGTCTTATATAAGTGATTCACTCCTAGCTCATGTGAATCACATCTTGTGGCTAGCATGTGTGCAACCTTGCTTCATAGCTACTGACTTAGACCTATGATAACTTAGTCATGGTGTCAACGCCATTCTTGAGTTTTATCTTTGTCGTTCCTACCCAAGGTGCCTCGCATTCACTGTCGTCAGCTCCAATGGGTGAACCTTTCCTCTTGAGATGGGATGTGTTGGCAGACGTGGTTTCCCGCATAACTTATTTAGTTGCGACAGCACAGGTGTCCCCCTTATTTGCGTACTCCTTTACACGCGTACGAAAATCAAAAAACCAGCGACCATGCAAAAACTTCGGGCGACGCAGTCATGAACGAGCGATGCAACAATAATAAAAATACCATCTCCAAGAACCACCACAACATCCGTCGCAGTATCTGCCAGGAGTAGTTCTAAATACTTCTACCAACCCATGACAAGTCCGGCCAGCATCATGCCCGACGATACCATTATGCCTGGCGCGGCTGCCAGGCCCGAAGAGGCCATCTTGCCCAACGAGGTCACCCCACATGGCGAGGCCTCTCTTCCCAGCGATACTCCCATCGCCGGCGATACCACGCTCGCCAAGAAGACTACCACCATGGGCGACGAGGCCACTCGGCTTGATGAGGCTACCATCACCGAAGATGCCATCATGCTCGACGGGACGATCCGGATGAACATCACCCCTCTTTCCCACAACCCACCGTCGACCAGGCCACTCTGGCCGACGAGCATGCCCTCCTCAAGGACACTACCATTGATGCCACTGAGCGCGACAGAGCTACCCAGTCCAACCAGAACACCATCCACAATGAGGCTGCCCTTCTCTACCAGACCGCACTGACCGGCACTACCACCATGGCTGACGAGACCACTCTGCCCGACGAGGCCGCGTTCCCCAAGGATACTGCCGTGGCAGGTCATCCCGCCCAGAACGACGGAACTAATCAGCCCAAGGAGAACGTTGTGCCTAACGAGAACACCGTCCCCGATGAGACTACCATTCTTAACCAGGCCGCACTGCCTGGCAACGCCACCATGGCTGGCGAGAGCACTCTGCCCGAGGCCGCTCTCACCAAGGACGCTACCATATCAAGCAATACCGCCCATCACGACGGAGCCAAGCAGGTCGATGAGAATACCGCGTCCAACCAGGCCACCCTTCTCAGCCAGGCCGCGCTGACCGGTAATACCACCATGGCCGATGACATGGAGACCACTGTGCTCGACGAGGCCGCCCTCCCCAGAGATGCTACCATATCAGGCAATACCGCCCATCATGACGGAGCTACCCAGGCTGATGAGAACACTCCTCCCAATGAGAACATCGCCCTCGACGAGGCCATCATCTTCGAGGGGGCCGTCCTGCCCAGCAATACCGCCATGGCCGCGGAGCCCACCCTGCCCGACGAGGCAGCCCTGCCTGATGAGGCCAACATGCCCGAGGAGGCCTCCCGCGACAACAGCAACAACAACAACCAGGCTACCACGGCCCACGGAACCACCACCTCCACCACCTCCACCACCACACCCTACCAACCACCCTACCAAGCCCCCAGCGCGGCCGCTCTGCAAGCGCTCATCCCGCACGACCTCACCACCAACCCCACCACCACCAACCCCACCACCACCACCAGCACGTTGACCACGACCTTCCCCCTCTTCGCCTCCCTCCCCCCCGAAATCCGCGCCCTCATCTGGACGCTGTGCCTGCCGCGGCGGCTGATCCCGCTCAGCACGCTAGTCATCGGGCACAACCACCGCAACCCAGCCGCGCTGACCGACCCCAGCCAGCCGGGGGGCGACAGCCGCGCCGTGGCCAACCTCCTGGTTAGCGTGATGCCGCGCGCGTGCCAGATCGGCGCGGTGTGCCGCGAGGCACGCGCCGTGGCGCTCCTGGGGCGGCAGTACGCCGCCGAGCTGGGGCTGTTGTGGTTGGGGAGGGGCAGCTGGGTGGATTGCAGGACGGATACCCTGCTGGTGGACTGTGATGTGCTGGATAAGCATAGGGATGTGTGGGAGTTGTTAAGGGAGAAGGTGGGGTTTGGGTTGGGAGGTGGTGGAGGTGGTGGTGGTGGTGGTGGTGTGCGCATTGCGGTGTCGAATGCGATGGTGCAGTGGTACCAGCCGGCGGCCAGCCCCGCGCCGGTGCTGCCGGTGATGGAGGCGGGCGTGGCGGTGCGGCGGGGGATCCGCCAGAAGTCGTGGCCGGTGGTGATGGGCCGGCAGCCGCTCAACTTTCGGCGGGAGGCGGCGGTGAAGGAGGGGATGTTTGGGGTTTTTGGCGAGGAGGTTTTGGTGCTCCTCGATGTGAGCGAGGAGGTGCAGGAGGCGCTGCTGGGGCGGCTGGAGCGGCTGGGGGGGCCGGATCCATTCTCGCTGGTAAACGACCAGCAGGTTATGGACAAGGCCTTCGCCGCGTGGAAGGCCGCCCTCGATCGCTGCCTGGCGATGAGCCGGGAGCTGGGTTTCGAGGGCACCGACGAGGAGTGGCGGCGGGCGGGGGCTGGGCCGTACCCGGTGCTCAAGGCGGAGAGAAATGGGTATGTGTGAGGCAGCCGTGGCGGGGTTGGGGAAGGCCTTGTATCATTGATTGCATGGGTTGAGCCGTATACGGTTTTGACTATGGATAATGATATGTATTGTAATATATAAGAGTACCGTCGTTTCCTCTTTGCACTCCGTGACCATGAAGTAAAAGAATCCAAGAGAAGAATCCAAGAGATAAACAACAAAGCAGTACAGCAATCCAGACTTCCTCCGTCCTAACCTCATGATCTCGCTTACTTAACAGTCCTTATTTGTCCGACAACCCTTTACACACCCGCAACATCCAACTCTTCATCCAACAGCCCCAACCCGCTATCATACTTCCTCCTCTTGCCCGCCCTCCCCGATAAACTCGCCACATCATCACTCAACGGTCTCCCAACCTTACTCTCACTCTGTGGCGCCACCACCTCATCACCCTCACCATCGTCCACATCACCCCCACTCAAGAACCCTTCCCCCATCCTCAGCACCCTCTCCAACTCCCCCCTCATCCCTCTCACCACCCTCTCCGCCCTCCCCTTCTCCCTCACCGCTACCTCGCCTAGCCTCTTATTCTCCTCCCTCAACCCCATCACCACCCCCTCCGCCTCCTTCAACAACCCCTCCACCCTCAGCACCTCCACCTCCAACTCCCTCACCCGCTCATCCCTCTCCCCCCCCCCCCACCAAGCCCGCCACCTCCTCCGCGTGCGCCGCCGACAGCGTATCCAGCTCAATCCGCAACGCATCCGTCTGCGCCAGCGCCGCCGCCAACTCCCCTTCCAACCTCACCACCTCCGCGGCATGCCGCGCCCGCTCCGCCGCCTGCTGCTCCTCGACCGCCTTCAACTGCACCGCCAGCCCGTCCGTCTCCTCGACCCTCGCGCGCAGCTGCTCGCGCAGCGCGGTCGCCAGGGCGCGGTACTCGTCGACGGCGTCGTTGGCGTCGCGGTTCTGTTGGGTGAGTGTGCGCAGCTGCGCGAGCAGGGCGGCAAGGACTTGCGCGCCGGCGCCGGTAAGCGGCAGGGTGCTTTCGCCCGGGGTGGTGTACTCGAGTTCGAGGCGGGCGGTGCGCAGGGCGGTGTGCAGCGAGGAGAGGACTTCGAGGCCGTCGGTCCCTGGGAAGCCGAGGGTGGTCAGGGAGGTGTTGAGGGCGGTGAGGGCAGCGGTGCGGTCGGAGAGGGTTTGTAGGAGGGTGGTGAGGTGGGTTTCGAGGTCGTTGTTGGGGAGGTTTGGCTGGGATGATGGGGATGGGGTGGAGGGGGAGGTGGGGGTTGGGGGGAGGGCGGGGTGAGTTTGGCTGAGAGGCGGGTGGTGAGGGCGGAGTAGGATTCGAGGGTGGTGGTTAGTTTGGCGACCTCGAGTTGGAGTAGTGCGAGCTGTTCTTCTAGCTGCTGCTTTTCTGGGTCTGGCAAGGAGGCCTGGATGCCCAGGCTTGAGCGTGGGGTGGGCAAACGTTGGCAAGGACTCGAGGACGCCTGCGGCTCGGGGCTTGTGGACGGAGGGGTGGGGAAGGATGCGCGCATTCGCCTGGTGGGCGTGCTGCACTCCAGTTCGACCACCGTGCTCTCGTCAAACTCTGCCCCGTCATCCTCAATGTCAAAGTCCATGAAATTGTCGGATTGAGGAGTGTGGGCGGCTTTAGACCATTCGACAGGTGGACTGCTTGGCACCTCCTGGACCGCCGCGCGACTGGCCAGCTCCTTCTTCAGTGATGCAACCTGCTGCTCCAACTCCCACACACGCTCGGTGTCTACCACGGCCGTCTCGTCATGCAACCGCTCGATTTCTTCATCCTTCTCGGCCAACTCGGCCTTGAGCCGCTCCATCTCAGCCTTCGCCTGCTCGGCCCGTCGCCGTCTCTCTGTCAAGATGGTGTTCATCTCCTCGCTCAGGCCATTGCGGCGGATGCGGCGCTTGACACGGCCATCGAGAACCTGGCGGAGGGGGAGGAAACGGACCTCGCCGCCGAAGGGAGAGCCCTCTGAGTCTAAGCCCGGAATGCCGCTGCCGTTTGACGGAAACAGGCGGGCCGGGGTGGACCTTCGACGCTGTGTTCGACTGCTAGAAAGAGAAGTCCGTCGTATCATGGGCGTCAACCCTGTTGTTGAGGGTTGGTATTCCTTCCCGGCCGAGTGCGGGCCGATATCTGAGAAGCGAACGTGCCTCTTTCTAGATGTTGGTGTTTGAAGAGACGGGGCCTCCCGGGCGAGCCGTCTGGGTGAGGCGCATGAGGTTTGTTTGGGCGCGGGAGCTGGACTGCTGTTGAACAAGGTGCGTGGTTGGCTCTTACGCCGTGTGCGCCGTAGCGCAATGGGCAGGTCCCCAGACCCTGTACCTTCCTCCATCGTTAAGATTTCCAGTTGGTTTTGTTGGCTTTGTTGGTGGTACTTTCTCCTTCAATTTTTCCAAGGTGTTTTCCAAGGTGACTCGAGAAATAAAATTACAAAATTGATGCCCATGTCATGTGGTTTTTGCAAGGCAGCAACGTCCACGGTCCATCCTGGATCCACGTGGACCTGCATGACTGGGGTGTTTATTTACTTGAATATCCAGCCAATTAAAGGCGATATATTCTCTCCACACGAACCCCTGAGTCTGAATGGCTCGCCTCTCCAGTTCTTCCAGTGCGAGCGTGTCACCGTGTTTCTGGACACCTCAGGTAAGGTACATGTATGTACCTTATCTCCACAACTTGAGCCAAACAGTGAACAGTCACCTCCAAGGCTCCAACCTACAGACGACAGCCCTACATAATAAGGTACTTTTTCTACGCACAATGCGACCTTACTGAATATATACTGAATATTTTGCACTTAGTTATTTCTATTCTTGTGTTTCCATTCCTGTGTTTCCAATCACTCAAATAACTCGTCAGTCGTCACTGGGCTTTTCTGCTGATGCACCCATAGGCCACCTTACCTTGGGGCAGTTCCAGTTGTGTCTCAAGTTCAATTTCGCTTTACTCATGTACTCATGGCGAGCTATCAACTCAACTACATGTCTTAGTTACCTACTAATACCCCTCGATTTAACTTTTACTTACTCCACGATAGCTAGCACCTTGACTGCCGGAGGAACATTACCAGCTTCTATGGCACGATTATGGGGAGAATCCACCCCAGGAGCTACGGATGCCTGAAGAGAAGGATCTGTGATAAAGCCGTGATCAAAGCCCCAGCGGGAAAACCGGCTGTGCATTTTCTGAAGTTCCGTGCCCAAGAACCGGACAATCAAAAACATTGGTGTCCCAGCGACGGCCCTCAGGGTACTGCCAGACGCTGTCTACGCCGCCACCTTCCAAGGAACGGTCGGCAGGTTCCGGCACTTCCACATAAACGCAGCCGTTCCCTTGAAAAGTCTCGGCCCCCGGTGGGATAGTGGCGCCGGGCCTCAGCTTGATGCCACGGTCGATAACGTATAATGTTCGCAGATTCGGCGTTGTCAGCGGCCAAAAGCTGGCGACCGCAAACGCCTCTTGGCACCACCAGCGCCGGTGAGCCCGGCATCTCTCCTGTCCTGCAATACAAATAGCCGCTCCGGCTTCTTCATCGTATTTCCATGAGTTGTAGGTTGCGTAATCCTTCGCACCTAACCGGGGCAACCAGTTCACGCACACGTTGTTGTAGAAGGCCAATTGTATCGCCTTTAAAGTCGTCAAGACAAGCATAAAGCGGCATACCAAAGGCTTGTTGAGCGCCTACTTTTTCCTTTTTCATCGCGGAATTTTATGGGCCTAGGGTAACGACCAGATGTAAAAGCGTTATGCACTGAGCGAACAAAAACAAAAAGAAAGTTTTTCGCAATCCTAGCAATAAGCTGAATGAGTCCCTCTCCTGCTCCACAAGCCTGAGGCGCAGCCCTCCCGCAAATCTGATATCGCAGCATCACCACCTTAAAATGCAACCAACGCCCCTTTCAACCCCATAACACGTCCGGCCCCCCATCTGCTCTAACTGAACCCCCTCCCCCTTCCAAACCCCCCTCCTCCCAAAAAAGCCCAACCCCCTAAGGTACCTACCCTCCCACCTCCCCACCCACCTCCCGAACCTTCTCCCTCCCCACCGCCACCAACACCCCAAAAACCAGCCCCTCCCTCTCCACCGGCCCCATCCGGTACGCCATCTCTTCCGGATACACCCCGCCTGCTGCTGCTGCTGCGGCGGGGGGCGGGGGCGACGGGGTGCGCAAGTCCAGGCAGAAGTACTCGTGCAGGCTGGCCAGCATGGCGCGCATGTCGTGGAGGTCTTGGAGGGTGGGGAAGCGGTCGGCTTGGTGCTGGGTAAGGTCGTGGTGGGGGGTGCTGAAGGATTCGTCGGCCATGTTGTTGTTGTTGTTGAGGAGGAGGAGGGGGATGTACATGGTGGTGGTGCCGTGGAAGATGGTGTTGGGGTTGCGGTTTGGGGCTGGGGGGTTGTGGTTAGTGGTTGGTAATAGTAAGGTACCTAGGTTGCCCGCCTGGGGGGCAGGAAGTGGAAGAGGGGACAGGGGATGGGGTGGGACTTACAGGCAAAGTAGTTCCTGAGGTAGATATCCATGGGGTCATGTTTCTTGTTGCCATGATAGGGTTCGATGATGACATAAAACTCGCGTAGCTTGGGAAAGCTGTCCAAGAGGCCAGCTAGTTCCTTGGGGCACATACGCCACGCGTTAGTCCGTGAGGCATGGCCCGCGTGTTCCTCATCCTCACGGTCAGCGCATCGGAAATTGCCGCCTATGTCATGGCAGGAGTAGTGCTTGTCACTCAACTTGATGCCGAGCTTTTCGGTGTTTTGGAACTGCTCCGCGACACTGTCACTGTCGAAGTTTCTATTCTGCCAGTTCAAGATTTGGTGATCGTCGTGGAAGTACCCAATCGCCGGGACCGTGCTTCTAGCAAAGTCGAAAACGATCAGGTCCTTTGTGCCATCAATACGAGCCTTCAACATCTTGAAAGGCAGCCGCTCAAACTCTCCCCTTCTCCTTAGTGCCATCTCATGGCCCACGGCTGCCGCAGCCGCCGGGTTGACCTTCGCAAGGGTGTCATACATCCGGTAACCCGATGTGTCCTTTTTTTTGTCGACGGGAGAGAAGGACAATGTCCATGTTCCTGATCCAGCATCATCGACACGACCAACTCTGAGGACATGGAAATGGGGATCGCTGTTCATGACCTCGCGGAAGATTTTCCATTGTATTTCAGCGGGAAAATGTGTGAACTTTGGGAATCGTGGGTTTTGCTCGCGCTGCTGTCTTCCCTCCTTTGCCAATACGTGAGTCTGCTTCGACGGTGGATTAGGTTTTTTTGCTCCGGTCCGTTTACGAGCCATGGCGAAAGCGCGAAGACCTATTTGGAGCCGAAAAGCGAGAGCGTTGCTGTTTACCGGTTCCACTCGAGTTTGTTGCCCACCAAGGAAAGGGTGGATGAGGAATGCGGAGTGTGAAATAGGTTTACGACTTTTCTAACGCATGCACAAGGCTTTTTGGAGGATCAGGAAAGAATAGAACAGGGCGGGATCCAGAATGATCAAGAAAAGAGGAGGCAGGTGCTGTGAAATTCCGAATATGCATCAATGGGAATATACTGGCCGAGGGAAACATATGAACCGTAGCAAAGGGTTTATCGAAGAAAAGAGGTCGGGCATGGGCGGCAGATGGAGAGGTGCCCTGGGAACGCCTCACGAAGTTTGTGGCAAGAGGGCCGGATCAAGCATACTTTGCTTTGTGAAGTTTGGTTGATCTCGGCTCGCTAGGCGGATGAGAAGGGTGCTGCCACGATCTGACAACGGGTTGATAAAATGCAATGATCGAACTAGTCAGGGAACCTCCCTGGACATTGTGTTGCTTCAGAAACTCTCTTTGACCCGCTTTCTAATCCGGCAAGTGAGGATTTCGCAACGGAACCGGATGTGGAAAAGGGACTCGTAACATTGAGTTCTTTGTTCGTGATTACAGTAACTGGGAAAGGCGCTTGGAAGTGAGGTGATAAAATTTCCATCCCGTGGACCGGTAACTGCTCGTGAAGCTTGTTGTAGGTTCATGGTTCAAATATGGTGCGAGCACGCCCTGAAATTACACCTCCTTCCTTCATTGCGCTGAGTATGGAAGATAGACATTCAATGCTTGGGATTAGCATCTCGTTTTTCACACCGAGAATGCCTAGTACATCATAATCGTGTCTTGCCCACGGGGAATATATCTTGAGTGTTTCTTCAAGCTGCAAACCATCTCCATTGAGGGTAGGCAAATCGACCCCTGTCTTCGTCAAGGCGTTGCGCGGACGGCAGAACGCCATAACCACCCACGCCCGCCACTTTGCGACTGACCAAATTGCCCACTGCCCCTTTCTCATTCGGCGCTCGTTCCTTGCGTGCCATCGATAGACGGAGGAGATAGGCATGTGCTGAATATGCCGCATTGTTTGAGTGCTCGGGGAGGGTTTGGTGTTGCTCCCATGATTGGCACGCAGGGCATTGGTCATGTGTGTGAGCCTGGAGTCAGTGTCAAACGATGGAGCGTAACAATCTTTGCCACGGAATGCATGGTCCAAAATTGCAGAGCATCTCGTTGCGTTATCGGACTGTCCAATTACCGACCTCAGTCCGGCGTTTTGTTACCCCCGGAGGCGGGCAAGCCATGCCCAGGGGGATCATAAGCCCATTTCTCAAACTCTCGCTGCCGCAGGAAACTCTCGACTCTACCCTCCCGATCTAGCCGAACCTTCTGGTTCCGTCGCTCCCGCAGCTCCTGGCTGATGGCGGCATGCTTCTGGTCCTGCGTGTCGAGTAGATTGACCGAGTTTGTGCCAGCTCTTGTCACATGACTCCACGCGCCGATGATTAGGAAGGCTGAAATGATGGTCATGAAACCGAGGTTGGAGGTAAACACTTGTTCCTGTTTCTCGCCGCTCCCATTCCGCTCCTGGTACCACTGTTCCCAGTCTTCCCACGTTGCGTTCATGCTGGGATTACCAGGTTCATGCCTCCACTTGCGGTCTGCTTCGCGGTGCCGAGTTTGCGAGTCCGTCTGATCTACCCAACCAAAGCCGTAAAGATCGTACATCCGCCGTTTTTGTGGGTTGCTGAGAATTTCGTTGGCCGCTACGACCAGACGGTATCGTTCGAGTTTCGTCGGATGTGAAATGCCGTCATCAGGCGCATGGTGTTGACGATCGGGATGGTAAAGCTTCGCAAGCCGAAAGTACCGGGCTTTGCTGTAGGAACAATCCCGCGGAAGCCCGAGTACCTCGTAAGGGGTGGGATTCGCAGAGGTCGGCCATTTCAACTGATCGCCACGGTTGTGCTTGTTGCTCTGCTGTCCATCATGTACGGATGCGTAGGATCGCCTTTGGCGCACACAGCTCAAAGTGGGCGTGGCAGTCAAGCAACCTTGTGCCCGGCATGTCTTAGGTATCGAGGGAGAGGGTTTCGCGCAGAACAACGAGACCACAGCAGCGCTGCGCGGGCATAGAGCTCTCGTTCGTCTATGGAGAAGCATGGTTCTAGATCGGGTCGCTCATGCTTGTAAAGTCCGACAGCATAGTGTCGGCATTACTTTGAGAAAATAGACCGGTATGGTGATGTCGATTTGGGTTAAATCGAGTTGTTGAGTTCGAGTCGTTGACTCGGAGCTGGTCGGAATGTTCCAAGTATCTGCCACTCGCCGCCCCATCTGTGAGGTGAGAGGTGGAGTTCCCCAATTGACCCCACTAACCATGTGGCGCAGGTCCCTTGGCACGTGACGTCGAGTAAACCCCTTCACCTCGACTTTTTGGCAAGAGCGCAAAAGACGGTTCAGCCCTGCTACCTCACCTTCCCCGCCGACTCGAACGAACCCCCCAGTAACTACACCAAGAATTTCACCAGTCTTCCAGCGAAAAACAAACTCAATTTCTGTGCCTTAAGACGCGTTTTCACGAACCGACCTCAGCTAGATCCCCCGAGCGCACAAACCCCTTGGGCTCACTATTATCCGACCGACGACTACGACCCCCCCCACGACTCCGAGCTTCGCTATCCTGCTTCGAAGAGGATATTATTGCGTCTAGCGCCCGTGATCGACCGGTATAACACGCCGGAATCCTCGAGAACCAATTCTTACCTCTCCTTCTCTAGTCGAGTTCGGTGATTTGTCCACCACCTTTCGGAACGCTCAACACACCGCACTGTTGCGAACTCTCCGCACAACCCCACAATTGCCACAATGACAGACAGCCTCATTGACAAGCTCAAGGCCTCCACTCTAAAGTTTGTAGCCATTACCCCACATGTTCTTGAAGCAAGCTGACATGGGCTAGCGATGGGTCGGGCTCTGACGACTGGAAGTTGAATCTAAGGCTTCCGGCCAAGGACACGAGGCAACAGACAGAGGTATGGTGACCCTCGTGCTCTTGGCGTGTTTACTCGTTCTAACTCTGCGGGCCGCGTGCAGGCACGACGTGACTAACACCAAGGGCTTGGACTTTGAGGACTTCGGCCTCAAGCGTGACCTACTTATGGCATTTTCGGGCTGGTTTCGAGAAGCCCTCCCCGATTCAAGAAGAGGCATACCGGTAGCTCTTACCGGCCGCGACATTCTTGCGCGCGCCAAAAACGGCACCGGCAAGACCGCCGCCTTCGTCATTCCCGCGCTCGAAAAGATCAACCCCAAGGTCTCCAAGATCCAATGTCTCATCCTCGTCCCGACCCGCGAACTGGCAATGCAGACATCCCAGGTCTGCAAGACGCTCGGAAAACATCTCGGTATCAACGTCATGGTTACAACGGGTGGAACTGGCCTTCGTGACGACATCGTTCGGCTGCAGGATCCGTCCATATTGTGGTCGGAACCCCCGGCAGAATTCTCGACTTGGCTGGCAAGCAGGTTGCGGACCTGAGCGAATGCCCCATGTTCATCATGGACGAAGCCGACAAACTTCTTTCCGTCGAGTTCACCCCCGTTATTGAGCAACTGTTGAGGTTCCACCCCAAGGACCGCCAGGTCATGCTCTTCTCCGCCACCTTCCCCATCTCGGTCAAGGATTTCTCAGACAAGAACATGACTAGCCCGTACGAGATTAACCTCATGGACGAACTCACCCTGCGCGGAATCACGCAATACTATGCCTACGTGGAGGAGAAGCAGAAGGTCCACTGCCTCAACACGCTCTTCTCCAAGCTGCAGATCAACCAGTCCATCATTTTCTGCAACTCAACCAACCGCGTCGAGCTTCTTGCGAAGAAGATCACCGAACTCGGCTACTCGTGCTTCTACACGCCATGCCAAGATGGCCCAGCAGGCTCGTAACCGTGTATTCCACGATTTCCGCAATGGTGTCTGCCGCAACCTCGTCTGCTCCGACCTTTTGACTCGTGGCATCGATATCCAGGCGGTCAACGTTGTCATCAACTTCGATTTTCCCAAGAATGCCGAGACATACCTTCACCGAATTGGTCGCTCCGGTCGCTATGGCCATCTTGGTCTGGCTATCAACCTGATCAACTGGGACGATCGGTTCAACCTGTACAACATTGAGCGTGACCTCGGCACCGAGATCCAACCGATCCCCCAGACCATCGACAAAAGCCTCTACGTGTACGAGAATCCCGAGAGTATTCCGCGGCCCATCTCCAACTTCAAGCCGGCTGGGATCCAACAGCAGCAGCAGCAGATGTCTCCGCAGTCACCGCAGGAGAGCAGCAGCAGCAGCAGCCACAGCTGCAGCAACAGTATCAGCATCAGCAGCAACAACCGCAAAACCCACCGGTAGATTCGCAGTCGCCGGTACCGCAACCGGGTGACTGGCAAGGACAGGGCCGCCAAAACGGTTCTGGCCCGTCTGGTCCTCAAGGCCGCGGAGGATTTCAAGGCAATCGCGGCCCCTCCGGTGGTCATCGTGGCGGACGTTCCCGCGGCTTCCAGCAAGGGCAAGGTGGACGCCAGAACTACGGCGGTCAGCGAGGTGGCCGTCCGCAGGGACAGGGCCAGCCCACATCCCCTGCTCAGCAGGGTTAGTCTTGCTCTTCCGCAATTCTTTGGGGCGTTAGGAGGTGGCTCCATGAGCCAAGGGGTCATGTTTTGTTTTGTCTGTTTCGGATTGTACATATTATTTCTCTTTCCCCCACACGCATCCCTCTCGACAAGGAGCACCCCCGCTATTCGATCTTTCAGGCTCTCATCCTTCACGAAATCCTTTCGACAATCGCTACTCACCGGAGGATGTTCTTCTCCAGGCTTTTGACGGCAGCCGGCAGCCTCATCAGTGGCGACATTGATTGTATCATATCTCTAATTTCTCCGCAGTTCTCGCCTGATCTTCGACGTCCATCTCTTATGATCGATACAATCGATATCCGCCTTTCCGGCGTCGCGGCCCAACCGCTCATGGGCTTTCCAGATCTTTACTACTTTAGAGGATGTCCGAGCTGTCGCATTTGCGCTGCGCTCATTTGCCCTCCGTGGGCCTCACCTTACGAACATTCCTAGCAGGTCTTCACTACCTGGCTACGCGCGACGCAACCATCATGGATTGGTTGGAGATGCAGCTTGGCGACATGAAGCAATTCTTTTCCTTCCCACAAAACGAAAGGCACGGAAACGAACGAGGTGCGGGTGGCATGGTTAGGAGTCTCGTGGACTCTTTAGTGGACGGGCGGTTTTCTTTGACGACGGAGTCTGGGGTCTTGGGGGGAATCAGGGCTTCATATAAACGGCGTTTATGGTGCTGTTATTTGGCACAGGGGCTTGCTTGAGGCTTTTATCGGGCCGTTTTCTATCTGCTTCTGATCGGTGGGTGGCGCATGGGTGAAAGGGGAGGAAGGGGACACGGCGCGTCACTTTTCTTTTCTGGTATCTTGCTGCCGGTACCGCACGGGAAGCTTGTGGAGCTTCGGGGTTCCTTGACCGCCAAACAAACGGGGAGGGAAGGAACAGGGACATTGTGATGCGAGGACCGGCCGGTCAAACAAACGAAGGCTTATGGGAGCCCGGGTGGCTGTCCATCGGTACATGGAGTGGTGCTGGTGGTTTGGAGGAGGACGAACCTGGCGGTTCGGGTGATGCGCCGGTGGTGCATGGATGACTGCACTCACGGCTAGTTGGTGGCATTGGTGTGAGAGGAGGGAAGGAGCTGATGGTGGTTCACGATGCGAAGAAGCCGATTTCGGGTTTGCGCAACCACCGCCCCGGACGGTATCCAGTCCGACTGGCACTCTCGGTCAACCAAACAACGGGAACGAGGGCCGGCTGACGCCAACCGCTTTAGCCTTTGTCCGGCGAACGGAATATGCGTATCCGGCTACGACCGTTACTACGACCTTTTGGAACCTGACACTTCCGACACAGTATCAGGGCAATTCCACAACAAAAAAACTACAACAAAAAGATGTTCTGCTTTTTTACGATCTCTGCGACAACGAACACTGCCTCGGACTAACGAATTTTATGAGGACTGAACGCAGACGACGTGGACAAGCAGGGCGACATCATGTAAAAAATCATCAAAAAAAGATTTTTCTGGAGGACGGAGTATGGAGGACTTGACAGCCTTTGCGCCAGGCAAGCTGTGGTCTTCCACACAAGATAGACAATATAACACACTCCTCACCCTCCGTATGACGTTCCACCTGTCACGAAAAAATAAAAAACGATGCCGATGTCTTTTGTGGTTGAGTTGTGTCAGGGGTAACAACATCAGGCGCTGGGGGACTCAGGGGTAACCCAGGCCAACCCTAACCCTCATTCGTTGAGTACGGGGGATGTGCGTTTTGGTTGCGTTTCGTACCAAACCTCTCGTCTCAAGATCTCAATGATTGAACAGGTTTGCTTTACTCTAACAACTCTGTTCTGCCACTGAGGTGATTTCAGCAATAGGTATCATCATCTGTCTCGTTGACGCAGATGTAAGGATGATGCACCCAATACACCGCTCCGTTCTGCTTATGCTGTCACTTGTGATTCTGGCGAACGCATTACCATATTCTCTCGGGCCTAATAAAGTAAGTACCACGAGTAGGAACTTCCAAGCCAAAGAGGGTATCTTCCAGCTAATTATCACGATTAGAATTCCCTCACAAACTGCGGCCCATCCGCCTCCCTTCCGGCCCCAAACTCTCCAAGCACGCAAGTTTTGAAACGACGGTCGAATGTCCAACGGACAGTAATTGAAGGCCACGGCGTTGTCATATCCCTGGGAGCGCACCGGTCGAGGTGGGCGGACAAGAAACGACGAAGATCAGGATCGGAGGCTTAAGCTATCAAGTTGTGGCAGGGGTTGACACTGTGGTCGATGGGGTCCCTGTGGAAGATTACACTCCCATTGATGAAGGGGATACATTGGATGAGCCTAACGGCCGATAAGTGCTGGAAAAGCGGCAGCTATCGCGTTTGCGGAGGCTGCCGAAAGAATTCAACCAAGTAGAGAGCAAGAAACTAAATAGAAACAGTGGTGTAGTTGCAAAATGTTTGAAACGACATTCAGATGGAAAGATGGGGAGAAAGAATTGATCGATTGTTTTTTCTATCCCTCCTCCTCTCTCAGAGTTCTTCAGAGCAAGTGGCTTTATCCTAAATCTCTCCTTTGTCTCCTCAAGTTAACCCGTGGTTATCCGAGTCTTTGTGGTGCCAAAATGTCATGAATCCGTTTCCGGTACCTTGTCAGTTTCCGGGTGTCATGACCGTTTCCGGTGCCATGACTTTTCAACAGTTACGTGTGGCGAATCCAACACAAAAAGCACCTCACGGTACTGATGTTCCACCGCAATGAACCAAATAACCTCAAGAGAATCAGAAAGTAAGACAAGCCGCAAACTAACAACAACCATCCTCACCACACCCCCCCCCCCTTCTCTAGCATTCACCCCCCCAACCCTCTCCTCGCCCTCACCCTCCCAATCTCCTCATCCACCACATCCACCCACGCCACCTCGCTGCCCACCCCCAACTCAAACCTCTCCTCCCTTCCATTCCCCCCTTTCTCCCCGACCTCATAAACCCCCACCCCACCCACCGCATCCCCGACCACCAACAACCCGTTCCCCCTCGACCTATCCTCATTTCCACCCCTCCCATGCCCCTCAAAACCAACCTCAACCCCAGATCCAGACCCAGCCCCAGAACCCCCAGAGTTAGAAGAGAGAACTCAAAGACCCGCACGCCCCTTAAATTCTCCAGCTGCCCAAACGACGCGAATCCTGCACTGCGCGCCGCGTCAGGCCAGCGCCACACCTCGGCCGTGCTGGCGATGTCGATGATGGCGAAATGGTTGGTCGCCGTGTCGCAGTAGGCGAGGCGCGTGCAGTCCGGGGAGATGGCGGCTTGGGCGTGGGCGGGGATGCGGAAGAGGGTGGTGCTGTTTTGCGCGAGGTGCCAGGTTAGGACGAGGCGGTCGGGTGTGGTGGTGCTGGGGCTGGTGTTGTTGTTAGGAGTGGGGGGGAGTTGGGGTGGGTGGTTCCGGGGGTGGTGGTAGTCGGGGTGGTTTGTTTGGGGGTGCGGAAGGGGAAGGTGTAGGATCGGGGGGTGGGGGTGGTGGCGCTGGTTGGGGTGGCGGTGAGCGGGGATGTGGTCTCGGTGGTGGTGGATGGGGATGGGGTGGAGGGGGTGGAGGCGGGGATCCAGATGGAGACGGCGATGTTGCCGTGTGAGGCGAGGCTGGCGGGCAGGGCGGTCTGCAGGGCTGGGTAGCCTGGCACACACACGCGGTAGGGCTTGTGTCGCTCTTCGTCGGGGAGGGAGTTGTACGACTGGTCGGGGGTTTGCGCGTGGAGCTTGCTGTCCGAGACGGGCTTCATGTGCCAGGCGATGAGGATGGTTGAGTTGGGGCGCGGAGGGTCGCCCGATCGGGGACCGGCGGCGGCTAGGAGGATGGCGAGTCGGAGCTGTAGGCGAGCTCGGGGAATTTGGGGACGAACGGGAGGTTGGCCTTGCGGAGCTCGATCGAGTGGTTGAGGTCTTCGCGGAAAGGGATCTTTGTGCTGTGGTGGCGCGAGAGGAAGAAGCGGTCGATGCGGTTGTGCTTGGGGCGGTAGACAGCCAGCCCGGCGTAGTCATTGTGAAAAGCATCTCGCTGACTGGCTGCCCATCGGTGCGCTTCGTCAATGACCTGTACCTTCTTAGCCCCGCTACCACCCTTGGCAAAGTTCCAGATCTCAAGCGTAAGTCCGAAGTGGGTGGTGATGCCAATGAGTGTGGCGTTCT
Source organism: Chaetomium olivaceum (assembly GCA_039881045.1). Lineage (NCBI taxonomy): Eukaryota > Fungi > Ascomycota > Sordariomycetes > Sordariales > Chaetomiaceae > Chaetomium > Chaetomium olivaceum. The sequence continues at coordinate 16,751 of JAYWVB010000062.1, read as the reverse complement.
CGGACAGAATGGCGTGGCTACGGATGAAGTACTCGCGAGACCGCACTCGGGTTGCACATATGACGTGATCTTGATCTTCCCATGCAGGGCGTTCTTGGAGATGGACCAGATCTTGACAAGTTTGTTGCTGTGCTTCGTGGCGGCATACGTTGAAGTCGGCGAGGTGTCGATGTGGAGTACCTCCGACCCTTTCCCCTTGTCCGTGAGGTGCCGCTTAGGAGTGACTTCGACGCCTGGTTGATGCGGGTCCCGTTTTGTTGGAGCGGGCACCACAAACTGGCCCGTAGAGGTAGGGCTATTGATCCAAGTTCGGCGATACTCAGGCGGCGGTGACGATGGGAGCGGCGATGGAGCAACTGGTGTGAAGCCGTTCGGCGGTTCGAACCCGGGACTTATAGAGCCGGGACGGCACCCGGACACCGGAGTCATGTTGAACGAAGCACGCGGGATAGAGCCGCTGCTACTTCCTCCCGAGCCATGGGATGCAATGGATCTCCTCACACCTTGCGTCTTGTGGAAAGTGTGCGTCTTTTGTGTCTTGGGCTCGTTCTTGCGAGTAGGCGCTTGTGGGGGACTCAAAGTCGAGATTTCCAGGGGAAGTTGGCGGTTCTGATTTGATGAGGATTGAGCCATTGTGTCCCCACGTCGGCTCGGTCAGTGGCGGAGGGAGAGACTTCTGAGGCAAAGGCAGCGGGCGCCCTTCCTTTCCTGGCAGCGTGGGCGATTCCGGAAGGCCTGGTGACGACTTCCTGTTCTCGTGCAAAGGACTCAATGATGTAGGCTCTTTTGTGCAGTACGACAATACGGTACCGTTGTTCCGCCGAGACCAAAATACACCAGTATCATCGAACGTCCTCCAGCTGCCGCCCGAATCACGTACATCGCGGTGGATGTCGGTGGTCTCTGCGCCAGGTTCAAGGCTCCTGTTTTCGTCCACAGGAGTCCTGCATCTTGTCAGTCTCAGTCTTGCTCGAAGTTACGATTTTAACACTGTCGTACGTACGTTGTTTTGTCAGTTCCACTGCCATGGCCATTACGATTTACGAGATTGTCCGAATCTTGTATGCAACCGGACACTACATCGAGGTATGGCGATATCACTGCGTTCGTACCGTGGTAGTCATGCTGCTTGAGTGGCGCTTCGGTATGGAGACGCTGCACTTCGGAGTTGATTTTGTGTCTAAGTACGTGGGCATCCGCCGCCAGATCATTCGGCCAAGTTGCTCTGCGTCAACCGAACACATTAAATTAGGATTTTGGGAACTCGAGGAGCAGGGGGTGAATGTAAAGGAACAAGGGGAAGTACAAGGTGGCAACGTCGAGTGCCAATGTGAGTGCTTCTCGGAAGGTGGTCAGGTTGGATCGACAGCGCAAGATCTCAACACGACCGAGGTCAATCCATCTAGTGGGTTCGGAGCATCGCGCCAAGATGGTGTCGATATGTATCAAGGTGTTCCCGCAGCTCTCGAGAACCAGCAGCATCTGTGCTTGAAGCACCAACGGTATGCCGGGTTCATCTCTCAGCAACTCCAAAACCAGCCGCAAGTCGGAGAGATCGCGGGTCACAGCTGCGAGGTCGGCATGAGCAACGCGCACCGAGCGGATAAAGCGGGTGATGATGGCCGAGGTTGATGATATGCCTGAAAGTAGGTACTCGATGGGTCGAGCAATTGTGAGCATCTGAGCTCGATCCATGGTTAATTCTTTTACCATAAATCTACTTCGACTCGGAGTTGACGTCGGACGGAGGGTGTTAGGTTTGCTTCAAAGACGCCACTTGTACTACTGCCTGCAGCGTGGCCACGGCGATCAGGAACGCAATGCAACAGAAGCTAGGAATGGGACATGCAGGATTTGAGCATACCACTAAGATCAACTATTGCTTGATCCGGGTAACACGTGTGAACCCTGGCCATGACGAGCAAACAAAAAGGACAGCGTGCGGGGTCTCGTCTTATCATGCCCTGTCTTTATCCCACGCTCACCGGACGCCACAAGACAAAGACATTCCGTCTATTGGTAGAAGGAAACGCTTGGCTACGAAGGGATGGATGTGGCGGTTTGGCTCGGTCCCGGTGCTGACTCGATGCACGCCATGTACGTTGCTTACTGTGCAAACAACTCCTGGAAATTGCGAGGAGCGGTGGTAGGGCTGGAAAAGGGAGGAAAGTTGAAGCATATGCAAGGGATGGATGGGGGCCGGGAACAACCGTCAAACATGTACCTGGGAACCCGGGGGTCCACCTACATACTGCATCTTGGTACCTTCAAATGTAGGAAACCGCCTTTTCAATCTCTCTGGCCATTGGCACAAGTCCTCCAGAAACTTGCACAAACTCGGGTTGCTAGCCAGGGAGTCGCTCGGCACGAGGTTTCTCACTGGCAGTCAGCCTCGTCCATTAACTACACCACAACACAACATTCCGAGCCAAAACAGAGGAGGTCCCCTTAAAAGTATTCAATTACTGGAGCACAGCTCCGGCAGCCCCGACCAGCAGGAACCCCTAACCATCTAATCTCTATCCCATCCCAACACGACCAGCATGCCCCCGATCCCCTATCACCTTCCTACTCTCAACTCACAGCTCCCCTAGCCCCACCCCCCATATCCATATCAGTCCAACCAGGCCTTCAGCTTAATTAAACATTCGAGCAAGCCACAACATTCCCCTTCTTATTGGCATGATGGTACGGAAACCGGAGCGCGTTCCAGCACAGCGCGGCCAGCGAGTTGGGGGTGTAGGTGCCCGGCGAGGCGATCTCGATGATGAAGGAGCTGGTGTTCTTGTTATTGTCCTTCTTCTCCTCGTGCGGGATCTTCGCCTTGACGAGCTTCTCGCGGACGATGGGGCGGCACAGGGAACAGGCTTTAATAATGATGGCCATCGTTCTTTGGTGTGTGGATGGGTTTGTTGTTGGTTTGTAGGGTGGCCGGTAGGAGGTAGTGCTTTGGTGTGGAGAGTTGTTTGAATGGATTTGTGAGTGGAACTGATGTGATAATGCTGATGGTGATGAGATAAAGTTGATAGAGCGAGGAGAGATGGGCGTTATTATACTCGATGTGATGGGGCATGACTGGCACAGTGCTCTGTGCGTTCTGACTTTGCCGAGAAGCCATCTTAGAATAGGCCTTTTGGGGCGGCGAGGGGGTTTGAGATTTCAAAAACAGGCCAACCTGTAACATGGCGACCGCCTGAATTGGGTCAAGACTGAACGAAACCGCGGCGCTGCTTGATTCCAACCGAGTGATGAGGCCGACGCCGCATACCGAGGACATACTCCTGAAGGGCAAATAATAAGACAGAAAGATACTAGGCCCTTGCACATTGAGACCTAGGCCAAACTCGACTTCCGTCATCTCAGGGGTGGGCACTCGGTAACCCCCGCCGCAGTATATAAGCAAGTACTTTTACCCGGTGCACGATTGTCTCAAACTCGGGGCACACAAGTTGCCGAGCAGACTGTGAATGCTTATGTGCTGCCACGTCGAAACTTGCGGCGTAGCATTTGAGCTCATCATGGGGGAGTTTTAGAAAGGGAGCGGTTCTCCTAAATCAATACCAATAGGCTAGCGCCATAATATTCTAAGCCAAGATGTATCTATCCGGCATGTACGCCGTGCCAATGCCACTAAAATCCATCTCAGTGTATAAGTGCACACTCCTTAACTCCTCACAAGCGGCCGCTTCATCTTACCACACCACCTTTGACCGTCAACCGCGAGAGTGGTTCTCATCGAACCCTCCTGGCAAACGGCAACTTTGGGCAAACTGCCTCACCTTTCAATGTCAGCATCCCCCTGCTGCGTTGTCTAAACTGGGCGCAGGAAGCGGTCATTGTGAGTTAGCCACACCCCGTCAAGTATGATCCGGCCTCTCTGATGTTGAGAAGCCACCTGATACCACGACGTTGCCACTTTATTGGGCCCCATCCTCCCGGCTCGTAAATTATCATCACCCGCCCCTTCACCCCGGATGCCCTGCCCTCCAAGAAGCAATAAACAAATGCTCCACCAAGATCACCGGATCCCCCTTATCGTGCGTATGCTCCTGTGGCAGCCACCCAAAACTATCCTTCGGCAAGACCAGCACATCCCCAATCAGCCTCGGCTCCTCCATCCGATCCATCTCATCCCCGGTATGCACCACCCCCGTCACATTCGCAAAATACTCCATCAGCACCCTCGTAAACACAAACGGCCCCGTCGTCCCCATCACATCCTCAAACGTCACCTTCCCACCACACCACCACCACCACCACCACCACCATTCCCCAACCCCTTCTCCCCAACCAACCGCCTCAACCCCCCGGCTACCTCCTCCACCAACACCCCCACCGCCGGATGCCCCGGCTTCGCGAGCACGGTATACTGCGCCAACTGCACCGAGTACGGCGAGCCCGGCCAAATGGGCTTCTTATGATGATCATTCTCAATCCCCACCACCAGATTCACCCTCCCCCTAAACTCCTCCGGCACCCACTCCTCCACAGGCCGGTGCGGGTAGACATCGATATCCGCCCAGACGCCGCCGTCGCGTAGCAGGATGAGGTAGCGCAGGAAGTCGGCCTTGAGGATGGGGTCGTGGAGGGAGGTGAAGAGGGCTGCTAGCGGGGGGTCGGTGGCGGCGAAGCGGGACTGCACGTACGTGTCGATGTTGCCGTCGGTGATGCGCTCGTAGAGCCAGGACGGGTTGACGGCGCGCCATTGGTGGGGGAAGCCGACGGTGCGGTCGGTGGGGTTTTCCGAGTCGTCTTTCCAGCTTTGCCAGATCTTGGTGGGGAAGGGTTGGGTGAGGAGGGAGGATGTGGTCACGGCTCCGTTGGGGGCCGGTTGAGGATGCTTGCTGTTCTGTGTGTTAGTTTCTTGCACGATAGAATGAGAATGAGCCGCAGGCGGCGAATGTAGGACCTACTTTCTCCATAACTTGTGTAAGAGTAGTGCCCGACCGACAGAAGGAGTAATGTGAAGGCCGCCAGCAGCGGAAATAAGTATTTCTTGGGCATAGCAGTCGACAACATGGTGACCGATGGGCCCGCGATGCGGGCTGGAAATGTGAGCGCAGGCGTGCGTGTGTGAGATGGCCGCGGCGATGCTGACGAGGATGACGGCTGCAGTTTTTGTGTTGAAAAGAGAGGATTGCCGACGTCACGCTGAGATGATGTTAGTTGGCAGTTAACCAACACAAGAAGACAACCAATGGCGCGGCGATCGCCAGCAGACGCGCCCGATGGGGATTGGAGAGGATGCGAGTCAATTGTCAGCGGCTATTTGACGCTCCTTCGAGGGCTTAAACCAGGGTTTGGCCGCCGAAGCCAATGTCCGAGACGCCTGAGTGCAGGGGAGCATTTCTGTAACCAACAGGCCAAAAGCAGCCAAAGACAATCAACCGTCTAAATGCTGATGCAGGGCCCCCGACCAAACTGTCGGGTCCGGAACAACACCAAGACCTCTGGGACCAGTAACAGAGACAGCGGCTGAATAGCATCGTGGGTCCCCTTTCCACGTATGCACGTAGTTTACCGCTAGTATGGATATCCGACCCTCATTAAGCGCCCAAGACGGTTCAACTCGCCTGACCGCTTACATTGGGTGAGGTTTAACCAATGTTGTTAGCCGTCGCCTGAGAGTGACTGTCCACGATGATAACAACATGTTCGCCGTCTTCGGGGGCAGTTGCCTGAGCTGCCTCTTCTGCCCTTCTCGACTCTCTCCATCATCAGTTGCGCATCAGGCCACTCTCCAAATACACAGTGCCACCAAGTATCACAAATCAACATGAGGGCATTGACTTGGGCCATCTCACTCCTCTTCCTTGTCTACACCTGCTTGGCGCAAAAGCAGTGTTATTACCCAAACGGCAAGCTCGCGGCGAACGACTTCCCATGCGACCCGAGTGCCGACGATAGCCCATGCTGCGGCGGCGGGCAAGGCACCACCTGCTTGAGCAACAAGCTATGCCGTGGCCCAAACGGGAACACCGTCCGGGTCTCCTGCACAGATAAGACGTGGGATTCCCCCGGCTGCGCGTCATTCTGTATGAGTAAGTCAGCCCTTCTTTGCAAGCTAAGCTTCAACTCCCACCAGCCAAGCCGGCACCACACCCAACCCACCCTCAGCCAGCCTTCACTAACACTCCCCTCCCTTTTCACCAGCGGCGAACGCAGGCGGAACCGACCTCATCTCTTGCGCCAACGTAACCGGCTCCGACACCACCTACTGCTGCGACAACCACCGCGCCTACTGCTGCGACTCCGGCGTCGCCCGCTTCGAGGTCCTCCCCTCCCAACCCCAAATCCTCGCCAACTGGGACGTCCACGCCTCTGCCTTCCTGGTCGTCAAACAAACCACCACTTCCACCTCCTCCACACCCCCCCGAACATCATCCTCCACCGCCACCACCCCATCACCCGCCAACCCAACCCCAGCCGCAACACCCCCCGGCAGCAGCAGCAGCAGCAGCAGCAACAGCAGCAGCAGCAACAACAACAACAATAACACCCAACCCCCACCACCAACCCCTGACGCAACCGCTGCCCCAGCCCTCCCGCTCGCCGCACAAGCAGGCATCGGCGCCGGCGCAGGTGTGCTTGCCATAGCGCTTGCGGCGGTGGCATACCTGGCGTTCAAGCTGCGGCGGAACAAGCGGGCGGCGCTGTTGGCGGCGAAGCAGCAGCACAGGGATCATATTCAAGGAGGGCAGGGTTACGTAGAGCAGGGCCATGGCCAGGGTCAGGGTCAGTATTTGCAGAGGGGGTTTGGAGGTGGGATATTGGGGGGAGGGGTTGGGGGTGGGGGTATGATCCGAAGGAATACAAGTATAAGGTCGATGGCATGGGCGGCGGCGGTGGCGGTGGCGGTGGTGGTGCTGGTGGTGTTGGGGTGGGGAATGGTGGCGTGGCGTGGTATCATCCGCCTGCGTATGGTGAGCCGTACCCCGGGGGTGTTGGGCTCGGAGTGGTGCCGCGGCAAGAGATGGACGCGTGGCCGAGTGCTGGGTATGGGCAGCCGCAAGGGCAACCGCAGGGGCAGGGGTATGTGGCAAGGTTTAAGCTGCCCTCGACGCCTGGAAGGGGGACTGGGAGGGCGTTTTAGTTGGAATTGGAGAGATGGCGTGGTTCTGGTAGGTGGAGATGATGTTACGATGTGATGGATGTATAAAGGTGGCCAAAATTGTGTTCGAGTTAGGAGTTGTCGGCGTGCCTTACCAGCGTTTAGCTATTTTAAGGCTGTGTTGTAGGATGGTACAAAGTCTGAACGGGAGTGAGGCGGAGGGGGTGTAGTAGATTGTGGTGATGTTTGTTAGATACGTTCAGTTGCAACATTATTATTCAACGTAAAGCTGCCACTCATTCCCCACCCGTGACCCCGCGGATACCATCTCTCTCATGCTCTCGGAGACAACTCATATTGAAACCCATTCATGGTGTGTAGTTGCAATACTCCGGCCAAGCAAAAGGATTGCCAGGATCCAAGATACTGCTAAAGGAGAAATCGACCGACTGTGCAAACCGCGGGTCCCACGACCGAAACAGCGCGTCGTCGTCATTCAAAAAGTCCTCAAGGCTGCCATCCGATAGTCCCGCCAGCGGCGACGTGTCGTGTGTCCCCGCCGGCTGGGTAAGCATATCCCCCGGCAATGGGATGGCGTCGTCTGGCTGGCTGCAATGGTAGGCAAGGGGAAGGTCTGGTTGCTGCGTCGTGTTGGGTTGGGGGATGTTGTCTTTAGTCGGTGCAGAATATGCGTGGTTAGCGGGTACATTGGGATTGTTATTGTCGGCTGTCCAGGCGGTAGTCCACGTAAAGGGCAGTGGTTGCGGTTGTTGTCTGTCGGTGAGACATGAGGCTGCGGGGGAGGGCAGCGGTCGGAAGTTGGTTGATGGCCCGAGGGATGTGTTCAGGGTGCCCTTGGCTTGAGCTGTCTGGGTCGGTTCAGGGGACGTAAGTGGACTAGACGGCGCTCCGGGAGGAGTAGTACTGTTGCTAGTGGGTGCCGAAGCCGGATGTGCCACAGTAGGTTCCGTAGCATCCTCAGCTCTAAAACCATCCAGACTTCTCGCTGATGCCTCTTGATCTTCCGCTCGGCGAAGCGTCCCGTTTCGTCCCCTCTTGGCTCTGGCGGCATCGGCGGCTTTCTTCTCACGTTTCCTGTTCCTATTCATGATTTCACTGCGATCCAGTTTCAACATGACAGCTTGCCCGAGCTGTCCATTGATCCGGGCACTGCTCCATATGGCCCCCAGTTGCTGTACGACGGGAAGCACCTTTTTGAAATCGGCGCCGCCCCTGGTCCGAAACATGGGAAGCTGGCTGAAGCGCCACTTGCGGTAGGCGACACTCAGAGACAAGGTTATGGCGTAAGGCACAAAGGGCATCGGACTGAGCTTGTAGTCTTTGATTACGTCGAGAATGCGATCGGCAGAATGTGACCGGCGGGCATTCATGCTACTGGGTGGTAAATGCTGTGTAGGCGGCCCTTGAGGGCTGTCACACTCAGGGGCCGTTCGAAAACGGTGTCGAGGCATGCGGACCGAGATCACGCCAATTGCATGGTACAGTACTTCAAGAGTGACTAGAGCCGCTGTTAGCTTGTAGCTTCGGCTTTTCATGGGACACGGCACCTACCCAGGAGGATTTCTGGTTCACACTGCGCTCCCGCTTCAATAGCCATGCGCTCGAAGACGGGTATATCGATGCAGCTAACCTTGGGTCGCGGTCGGTACATCTCGATGACTTGATCAAGAAGAAGGATCAAGGATATGAAGAGCCTAAAAATAGGCGTATCCTCGGCGTCTGGACGAGGAACTTGTATCAAGTCGACGTTATGAAACATGAGCGGACGCGCGGATATGGCTCCGACCAATCGATCAAGAGCGTAGAGGCACTTGAAAAGCCTCTTCCCACGTCCTTTGACGCTTCCTTCAGCAGCCGCGCTTGCCAGAATCCCCAGGTGCACGCCATGGGTGTGCACCATGCTGACAAGTTTGGCGTACAAATTCAGTGGTTCGAACCTCTCGGTGGGGCTCGCTGGTTGCCAGTAAAAGCAGGTCAGGGCCATGACTTGAATTTGGTCGGTGAATGGAATCTGACGGCTCTCTTGCAGCTCGACAAGACGCTTGTTGATGAAACTGGCCATTTCTCGCGAATACTCGTCGAAGGGGACCACGCGTTGGGTCCTGGATCCGTTCGAAGAAGATTTGAAGGTCAACAGGTCGCGAGCCTCTGGGTCGGTTGCGGCGGCGAGACAGACGGATCCTTGTATGAGCTCTCGCAAGCCGGTTTCTTTCGGGAGGTGCACAACACACGACCTTTCATAGATGGGAAAGATGGGTTGAATTTTAGTCAGATACAGATCTCTCAAGGCCTGCCATTCCGTGTCGGATGGCATCACCTTATCAGCGAGCCCGCGGTTGACAAGGGTTTGGGCGATGGCTGCGAACTTGGCCGTGTCTTGCACGTGTATGGTGAGGCTCGTGCCATCTTCGCGCGGAACGGAGAAAAAAGGGCCGGATGTTTCCTCGACTAGCTGAGGGCTGCCGGTGCATGCCGCAGGCCGTCCGTGGGTTGGTGGCCCTCTAGACTCTCGAGGAGAGGGTGGCGGCAAATAGCCGATCACCTGATGCTCCGAGTCCTCATCTCCTGGGGGGTCTTTCCGGGACGCGACATTGGTGGCTTCACATAGGATACCTTCCGGGTTGAGATCTCCTAAGAATGGCGGTGCTGGGGACATTGGGCGGGGCTCTTGGGTCTGGTCACCCTCAGGGCTGCTGCTGGCGGCCTTGTCTGAGGCGTGGTGGAAGAAGCGGAGCAGTTGGGCGGCGGCATCGGATGTGTCCCTGTCGGTAGCGGCGGCAGGGCGTTGGAGTTTACTCGGCCGTTCTCCGCCGTCGATGGCAACGTCATAGCTCGGTTCCTGGTCGGGTTGGTCTGTATCCGGGGTATCTGTGATTGAATCTTCAACATGACGACAACGTTTCTAAGAAGATCAGCTAGATTCACGCTGAGTATGGCTGAGACTCGAAAATGTCAAAAATACCTTGCGCTTCCTACACGGAAGACATGCTTGATGAACTTGCTTGCGTTTGACGGGCAGTCCGGTGGCATCATGCCCCACAAATTTGACAATGTGCCCAGGTCCGGGTTTGACAGGGCTGGCGCCTGCCATAGGTACTGCAGAAATGAGATTCAGGAAGTCGAACAATGGGTTTATGGTGGGCTAGCTTTCAGTGCTGTGCAGCTGTGGAAAGGGCTTGTGCTGCCGCCGGGTGCCCTCCAGTTGCCGGCCTTTGATCCGAGATGGATCCTCTCGAGACTCGAGTCTTCGCGTGTCGATGAAAGCCGAAAATCGATGGATTGTTGTGGGTCCGTGGGACAAAATCAGAGTGGGGCTAGACTGCGGGCTTGCCCTTTTCGGTCACTCCGCCCTTGCTCGCTCCTTCCCGCTGAGTCGGCCTCGAGGAGGAGCAACCTGGGAAACGGGGAAAATGTACCAAAATTGATGGGTTTTGGACCGAAATATGGCATTTCCTTGGGGTTTTGCTTTCGCCTTCCTCTCATTGCGGGGTTCCATCGAACCCCGATTTTGCACAGACCTCGGCGAGGAATGACGTCGGTCTCATTGCATGTACTTCCCTATTCGGCACTTCCGCCTGAAGTTGATCGTCAAGGGACTGAGGTTTGAGTTTGTTTATGGGTTTTTCGGTGTTGAATGGGGCTTTCTGTAGTTTAGGATCGTATAACTAAAGCCTTTCTCGCCAATAAAGGATGAGATGGCTATGCCTATTTCAACCAGCCCTTCGGCATTCCATACCGTCAACAGCCAACACCAAAAAAGCACCCGAGAACTTATTTCCAGCCCATTGTCTTGTTCTCCCATTGCTCCAGCCATAATGCTTTCTAGAACACTTCGCGGTGCTAGGTACGGTTCCGTCAACCCAAAATGCACACGCCAACTCCCACGACATCACCCTCGCCATGCCACGTCCATGGCAGCCATGAACTCGCCCAGCGGTAAAGCCGAGGGCGATATTTCTGACACATTTGCCTCTCTCTCTGGAAAGAAACCCGAGCCTCTTCCAGACCGTTTCCGCGAGCTCAAGTTACGTCTCGTCGAAGGTCACGAAGACGCCGTTATAGCGAGTTGGAAACGCCTCCTCAGCACGCTCAAGAAAGAGAATGAGATTATCGCCCGGGCTGGGCCAGCCATTATTCCCGAGGTCCGGTTCAGCCATCTCCACGAGGACTTGCACACACTCAAGCCCGAGATAAAGAAGCGTGGCGTGGCCGTTATCCGGGGTGTAATCCCCGAGGACGAAGCTCGATCTTACAAGTTTGAGATTGAAGAATACGTCCGCCAGAACCCGCAAACCCGCGGTAAGGCTTATCCTCTTCCACAACAAACACTCCTTTTCCCTCGATTCAATTACCCCATCCTCTTATCCCTCCCGGCCCTCCCCCCCCCCTCCTCTTCCACACCCACACCCACACTAACAACAATACCTACACAACCAGGCTTCCCCCGCACCTCGCCGCAAATCCTCGAGCTGTACTGGTCGCCCGCGCAGGTCCGCGCGCGCACGCACCCGGCCCTGCTCAGCACCCAGCGCGCGCTCATGACCACGCTCTGGCACACCTCCGACCCAGGCGGCCGCACTGCACTCTCCCTGCACACGCCCCTCAGCTACGCCGACCGCCTGCGCATCCGCCAGCCGGGCGACGCACACTTTGCTCTGGGCCCCCACCAGGACGGCGGGAGTGTGGAGCGGTGGGAGGAGGACGGGTATGGCTCTGGGTCTGGGAATGGGTCTGGGTCTGGGTCTGGGGAGGGGAAGGGTGCCGGGGGGGTTTATGGCGCCGTGTGGAAAGGGAGGTGGGATGGTAGTGCTGGTAGTGCTGAGGAGGGGGGTGGTGGTGGGGGGTTTGACGCGTATGATGCGGCGGGGAGGGTGGGCGCGGTGACGGATTTGTATGGGGGCCTGGGAGCGTGCAGCATGTTTCGCATGTTTCAGGGGTGGTTGGCGATGAGTGAGAGCGGGCCGTTGAGGGGCACGTTGTTGGTGAATCCGTTGGTGAGGGAGACCGGGGTGTATGCGTTGCTGAGGCCGTTTTTTAGGGCGAGGAAGGGGTTGGGAGAGGTGGGTGGGGATAGGGCGAGGTATTTGGAGGGGGGGAATTGGGAGTTTACGGAGGGAAGAAGATGGGGAGTGAGATCCAGGGGGCGATGCCGGGGTGTGCGCAGGAGTTTCCTGAGGGAGCGCACCCGCATCTGGAGCTGGATAGGACGATGGTGCATGTGCCGGAGGTTAGGCCGGGGGATTATGTGGTTTGGCATTGCGACTGTGAGTGCTCCCCCCTTCACGTTATGTGGAGAGCAAGGCGTATGATATGACATCTGTATAGCCATCCATGCCGTCGACAAGAAGCACAACGGCACTTCCGACTCCAGCGTGCTATACATCCCGGTATGCCCGACTACAAAGGCCAACGCTGAGTACATGGTCCGGCAACGAACCGCGTTCCTGCAGGGCACTCCAGGGCCCGACTTCCCTGGTGGTGAGGGCGAGTCGAGGCACATCGGGCGGGCAACCGAGGAGTATGTCAAGAAGTACTGCGACCCTGTCGGTGTCCAGTCCATGGGCCTCGACAAGCTCGCCACGGCCGAGGATGATACCCCTGGCGGCAAGGCGGTAGTTGCGGAGGCCAACAGGATCTTAGGATTTTAGGGATGCGAGTTGCTAAAAGTCATCGTGAGGTTTTCAAAGACGGCGATTGATGAATTTGAATTTTATTGCTCTCCACCTCCTATCTTTCCCCAGTTAAGCATGCACCCTGTTTTTCTATTCCCATCTTTCCTCCCTCACCCGCTTTACTGGCTGGGCATGGTCGGCTTGAACCAGTCCGCCATAAAGTGGTTCATGAGATCCTTCTTGCCCAACTCAATTCCCTTCATCCGCAGGAGGCCGTACGCGATGCTCAAATGGAACATGATGTTGGGCATAGCGTAGCCGAGCACATAGTTCGACAGGGTGGCGTCGACCGGCTCATAGGGGCCGACCTTGAGGCTGACCGTCTTCTTGTCGGTGCCGTCGACCTCCTCGCGCGAGACCGTCTTGAGCAGGTCGAGGGTCTTGTTAACGCGCGCGACGAGCTCGTCGAGGGTGCTCTCGTTGTCCTCCCACACCTCGAGCTGGCGGCCCGTCAGGCGCTCGACGTACTTCTTGGAGAAGTTGCTCACGAGTTGGATTTGGAAGGAGAAAGGCAGCATGTCGTCGATGAGGCGGGTCGCCGGCAGAGTCGCGGCCTCCGGGTGCTGCTTAGCCTTCTCCAGAAGGTCGAGGAGGGTCTTGAGCGCGTTTGTGCACACCCCGATGGAGGCATCGTAAACAGAGATGCTGGCCATTGTGATGGTTGGTTTGGTGTTGAGAGGCTGGTTACCGGTGTTTTGGTGGTGCTCTTTGTTTTGTCTTTTTGGTCTTTAGTTGGGAGGATGTCGATGAGGTTGGGCTTGGGTTAGGTCACTTCAACAGGCGGGGGAAGGTGGATACTTATGTGCGGGCACTTCAACCATGACAAGGAGGAACGAGGGAGAAGCTTCGACCTCTGCAACCGATCTTCCACGCACCCGTCTTTGCGAAAAGTGTCCGACGCGACCAACCATTGAAGCCCCTGATACAATGAAGGCTTTACCTGACCCGCCTTCATCCTCCATCAACCAATCCTCACCACTTCCCCTCCCCCGGATGGCCCTGTCGCTCACCGCGGCACATATTAATAATCGGGTGCGGCTCTCGGGGCTCCGCACCAGCGCAACCTGACATACGACCTGGGTACCGAAACTGTGGATCGCGGGTGCGGCGAAACACGCCCGGCGACAGCTGACAAATTCCCTCCATGCTTAGGAAGCCGGCGCGATTGAGCATCCATTATATGATCCTGGCCGCTGAGAAATCCAAGCTAATTTCGATCGTCGTACGCTGCGTGGCCACAAGAGGCCATTTTGGTTGGCTTTCAATCTCTCCACTTGGGCCGCTGTGGTGTGTGCGGAGACCGGCATGCGGACCAACCTGTGGGCCGCAAAGGACAGGCCAAGCTAGTACGGCGGGGGGAGCTTTTAGGTGACGGCGAGGGGCCTGGGACGGGAGGGGTAACGTATGTCCGAATTTTTTGGAGGGCAGCAGGGTGGGCGGGCCTTGGCCTCAGAGCGCAACTTGGCGATGGGGCGTAGGATGCAATGGAATAAATGGGTGAAGTTGCGATGAAGTCGAGATAAACTTTGTGCCTGTGGTAGTCTCGGGTAGGTCCGCTGCAGTGGAGAGATCTAAGATGTTTCAGGGCGCCATGTCGATGCATGCGGGGCCCCAGAACCGCTGAAGCCAATTGTAGAAGCAACAACGGGATGGCCACAATCAGCGTCAAAATTGCGCCATCGGTCGAAGGGTGGAAGATCATGCTAGGTCATAGCCGGAACACCACATGTTGCCACAAACTCATAGTGTGCAGGGCGTTGTCCTCGAACACAGAACTATTAAGTTGAAGGGAGCAAATGTGTGCTTTGGGCCGATGTTGACATTCTCAGCCTTCGTTTCGCTTCCTCAAGTCTTGGTCTCCATTCTTTGGACCAGAACAACCGCACGCTTTTGGGTGTTTTAGGAGAGTTTTGGTGCAAGCCTGTACCAATATTTGAGTGAATAAAGGACTGGCATCAATTCGCAGCGTTGTAAATGTGCTGGCTACGGCAGTTGTGTCCCAAAAGTCTTTTGGGGCTCCAGTTGCTTGTGGTCTTCTCCGCGAAATGAGGAAAGGGGTCTTTACCTACCTACTCAGGAGTAGAGCATGAGTGAACCATCTCCAATTATACTCCTCTCCCCAGTAGCATGAATCCAGCAGTCTATGAGGGAGATGTCTCTCTAGTCTATGTATCCCTCAGATTTGCGATGCCGATTATCTATAAACATAGGCTGTATGTAAGGTACCTAGGTACGGTGATAACACTAGTACTCATCAAGTACCTACCCGTAGGTTTTCATACCTACTAAATGACTTTACACGGGGCCAAAACTTTGAGAACTTTTAACCAAAGCTAAAAAGCGACAAGTCGCGAGAAAAAGGCGTACCATGTCGTTGCATTCAGGTCAAACCGGAAGACGAAACACCACATCTGTATATCTACAAGTACATGTAAACATCGCACATCTAGTGAGGTTGTAAGCCGCCAGGAAACGCGCCAGAACTTGCCAACTAGAAACCAAACAACTCGAAGGAACGCTCCAATCTCATCTACAAACAATCAATCCCATGGCCGACAGCGAAGTAGCCTAGTCATACGGCGCGTCCGCATCCGAGGGTAGCGAGCTATTGATGATGGGCGGTTCTGGGGCCATCTTTACCTTCGCCGACAAGCCCTGCCCGGTCTCCAAGCTGCCATATTGCGCAGCACTGCCTACCGCCGACGTGGAGGCCAAGAAGTGCATCTACATGTGGCTTGAACAGCACCCCAACATCATCGGTTGCGTTGGCATCCACAAACGATAAATCTATCTAGAACTGGCCAAGTACGGCGGTCTCCGCCAATATTTAAAGAGGGCGGGACAGCGACGCTGGGAGAGCGTGTCCGGTAGTTGCTGGACCTCGCTGGCGTGACCCAGTCTCTACACGACCACAACGTTCGGCAGGTTGACATCGGCGGCCGGAATATTCTGCTCGACGCGGGAAGAAATATACAAATATGTGACTTTGACGGCTCTTCCATCGACAATATCCTCCCTACCGTTGTCGCCCGAGACGGCTTCCGCCACCACCACCACGACGAGGCGATAAGCGGTACGCCCCGGGCCGAAATACACACTCTCGGGTCGGCCGTATTTGAGATCATGATCTCGACATGTCCCCACTGGCGCGAGAAGGAAGAGGAGATGGGAATGGCGGTTGATCTGATGCGTGACGGCGTTTACCCTGAAGTCACTGGTGTGGTGCTCGGGCTTATCATCGCGGCGTGCTAGAAAAGGGAACACGCCTCTGCACGGGAAGCCGCCGATGGGATTGCACAGGAGCAGCAACAGCCGTCTTGCTGAGAACATGAAGGACGGGCTGGAAAAGTAGGGAGTGCATATACCACATCGGAAACCTCAGGTGTGTGGCGCCTAGGCAACCACTTGGGTTTCTTTCTCTCAGCCACACATGGAAACTTGGTGTTTGCAACCATGATTTTGCTTTCTCTCTGGCCTAATCACAGAAGTATCGCTGTATCTAGATAAAACGCTCCGGCAGTGATGTGACCCACCACTCTCCCTCGAAAGCTTGAACTCACTGTTGGATCTCTCCTAGTTTCTTTCTCTCAGGGCTCTTCCATACGTCGAGTCAAGTTCGGCAAGATTTTGCTTGGGCCATTCATGTACCCACACTGCGTAATCCATCCAACCAGCTCAACCGCTCATAGCAATATCTTCGGTTCCTTTCCGGCTGTATTAAAGGCATGTAAAGGCCCTCGGTAAGATGTGCCGATCTGATGATGTTACCCATGAGGGAGGGTACAATTTGGGAGTCGCTTCACCGCTGTTGGTACCGAGCATCGATAGCTGTGCGAGGCGAAGTTGAGCCGAGGAGACTGTTCAATTTTCGAGCCCCAGTACGGTTTTAAGCATCACGCCACTCGGCTACGAATACGTTGACGTCTGTCACTCACATTCCACCTCGAGCGAAATGCTTGAACGGGGGTCCAGAACATCGGTTAGGTTACCCAACGTTGCCAATCCTC